>JBBPOM010001361.1:0-11524 GCA_038091455.1 Leccinum uliginosum | reverse complement strand
GCCGCTGCCCCGAACGGTGGCAGTTCCCAGTGCGACACGGGCTCCATTCAGTGTTGCAACTCGGTCCAATCCGTAAGACAATCGTCACCGACACCAGTACTTGACGATGCTGAGCCTTTTTTTTTCACTCTTTCATAGCCTACTTCCGGGCCCGTCGCGCTCCTCGCTGGGTTGCTGGGGATCAACTTATCCGGTATCACCGCCAATGTCGGGCTCACCTGCTCCCCGATCATTGGTGTCGGCGGCAGCTGCAGTGCGCAGCCTGTCTGCTGCACTGGAAATTCATACGTGAGTCCATGGCACCCTTCTCATGTGCATCCTCCTCATAGTACACCTGCATGGTCGTCACCAGAACGGTCTCATTGTCATCGGTTGCTCTCCCATCAGTTTGTGATTAAGAATAGGAACTGCTAGGTTGTCTCGGTTAAGCTTGTGATGTTGATCGTAGTTTTTGTATGATGCTATGTTTGTACTATGTTATATGAAGCGTGTTTTCTGCATCGATGTCGCGTAGAGTTGAATTTCTTTAGGATCTGACGGGAACCTCAGCGACGGAAATTCCAATTGCTCTGGATACCGCCGCGGAAAAGAATCGGCTGCTACTGACTAATGCGCTGTCACCAACCGAACTGGTACTTTAATTGTCACAAGGATCCGAGTCCCTGTGATCGTTCTCGCCATCATAGACGACTTCAATTTTACAGCTGACAGGGGCAAACCAGTGCGAAATTAACCGAGACATCAAACCCTGTTGCGCGCTCATGATTTGAACGATGAATTGTTTTTCTTTGTGGAACAACGCGACTCGGGTGCCTTCAAGTTGGCAGAACCCTGTTGAGTGAAACATTCCTGATGTCCATGTCATCCTCGATAACCTACTTTGGTAGGTGAATGTGACAGACGTGATGATCCGCCCTCTTTAGTACTTAGTAGTGTTGCCGAGATCACCAAGCTCGATCAACTGCCACCTCCGAAGACTCCCGCAGAGTACGGGACTGGTCACTTGTGCTGGAGTCGGCGGAATACGACCACTTCTTGATTCCATAGTAAATCGGGGTTGTTTTCTCCGGATTTACATTCGTCCTTATGGTGATCGTGCCATGGTGTGTCAGTTTTCCAATCCTCCTTCAAGTTCCCTACTAGTTGTTTCGATCAAGATCGGCGCTAGCACTGGTTATTTTGGCGCCGGCGGACCGCTTGCATGGATAAGGCAGATTCGGACTGTCTTAATGCGCGAGGCGCAAGGTCGATCAACGTTCATGTTTACGAATACTACTGCAAGAGGCAAGGTCAATGTTTGTCAATTGAGCGGCGATTCGGATGGCTCAGAACCGGGCTTGGATTCCAGGCTCAGTCACGGTATGATTTCAAGAGTAGCTATCTATGATTCTACATTGACTCATCGGCCCAGCATGATGCAGAGCGACGGGTTCCTAGGCAATTCGATTAGGACAATATTGGTTTGTGAAAAGAAAAAAATATTGCTCTCTCATCTGTGCCGTCATGCACCGCCGTGCTGCCGCTTTTCGAGCGCGATTGGTCTGTACATAATACCATCAGACTATTACCAGATGATCCATCAGATCTCAGATTGGAAGATGCTCCAGGTGGTTCAGGCCGCTCCTCGCTCCTCAGGACATCATCGCAAACCTGCCACACTGGGTCCTGAAGGCCTGACAGCTCACACAGTTCACCCCCTCCGCGCAAATGACTTTCCCCCTGAGCATTCCTATGACATGTTGCGACCCTTTTCACTGTTACCCCTAGGCCCAACATTTAATGCGGCGGAAGGAGCTCATGCCAGTGGAAAACTTTCAAAATGGGAAGAGAGCGCTATCAGATCTCCCGTGGCATCCAGGGCATCTATCGTAAAGCTGTGGACTGCCCCATCTGCCCTCACGTCTCATCCCAGTAATCATCACACCAGTGTGACGAAACAGCATCACCAGATTTACCGGTCAGCTTGGCCTCCGTAATGTCGACGCCGCCGTCAGTTGCAAGCCTCATAGTACTATCATCCCGGACCACCAAGGAAAAAGTTTTCCCCTGCTTCCGGTGCAAGCGTTGGACGCTGGCCCCTGGTATCTCGTCAGAAACACCATTCTTTGAATGACAACCAAGACGAGCGGACTAACGATGCAACCGATGCAACCGAGCGCCCCTATTAGTCAACTCAATCAACAGAATATACGGTTGCCCCATCATTCACTTCAGACTCATTTCCACTGTGGAGATCATTCTGATCACTATTACTTGGCTCGCCTGGTAACCCCTTTTCCTTCTCCCACGTCCATTACAACCCACACCCGTGCATCGTGTTCCAATTATCCGGTCTTCCGCGTGTGTTCCAAACCATATGGAAGAGCAGCCTCCCTGTTGGATGCAAACGTATATACTAGGCAATGATACTGCTTCATAGTCATAAGTCGTTCGACACTATACAGCACATTTTCGCCGAAGTTGCTGGTGGGGACATGTTGGAACGAATCTTGGGGGTTTTCCGGATATTGGTGACTCATCCAGACGATACTATATTCTTACAGTTTTTTTCTTCCTGTACAACATGACTGATCGTGTGACGGGGCTGCAGTACTACTTCTCTTCAAGAGACCATGAACCATATCCTGCGCTTACTCCAACTGTCACGCCGAGTGAAGAGGTTCCATTTTGATAATCTGAGTAAAGATCTCCAGAGCTGCAGCGGGTTGAAATGCAGGCTAAAGACTTGTCATTCAGCAAACCCAACGCTCGATCGTGACGGTCCTGTACGACGTACCACTTCGTGACCGGCACCAAAGATTCTCCTGTTTATGATCGCGTGAGTCGATTTACGTGGCAACGAGCAAACAAAAGGATCGTACGCAAATGAGAAGTTGCCCACGTTGGAGACGGCAGCGATAGGGGTGCCGTCGAGCGTGATGTTGGTAAGGGGTGTGTTGTGTAGTGTCTCATTTCCGTACCAATCCATGGCAAGCACGGATGAATAACCCTGCGGTACAATTTATAAACGAAAACCAACACAACACGAACGACGTACGCCGAGCCAGTTGCAGCTGTTATAGCGGAAGTGGAACGACTGATTCAGGATCAGGCCTCAAAAGATATTGACACCCACTCACTTGATATCAGCATCACCGGCCTGGCGTAAAATGTAGTGTCAGCAAGGTCAAGGAGCATGATTGAGCATTGCCCACCCAGATCAACATCTTTAGTCCAGAGTCGGCTAACTTTGAGAGCTGCGGAAGCACTGTTCGAGAGCCCTAAAATGTATATGTCAACTAGCTGAGCCGCCGAGACTTCTAATGTAGACATACATCTCCAGTCCTAGCAAACGGGTTGTAAGGCGCGTCAGCGCACTCTTGATAAGTGCTTTCAGCGCCGATCTTGTCTTTGACTTCCCGCCGGTGCAAGTATTTCACGTAGTATTGCGGAGGGAACAACGCCGAGGAGTTCTGGCGGAGATCATCCGGGTCTCTGTTGCCGACCACAGGATTAAAGACATTATTGTCCTGCCATAGCATCGACGGCATGAGTGACGCGTCTCGGAAGGGAGAAATACCCTCCGTACGCAGTAATCGTCCGCTCGGTGACAGATCTTGTCCGATTTTGTGGAGTTCCCAGCCTTGTAACAATTTTCCTCTTGCTCGACGCATCCGCCGGGGCCGTACAGGGCCTCGGAGATGTTCTTCAACACAGCGTTGGGTTGAAGTTGACCGTATCCCGGGGCATCGGTTGCAAACGTGTAATAGGCAATGTTCTGGATCAACGCGTCGTACCAACCACTGCACCAACAACCATTCAATCGCAACCCGTGTCTGATCGCAACGTGTAACTTACTTGTTGATCATGAGCGCACTGACGACGACAGGTTCGCCCTCAATCGCGCCGCTTGCAATCAACGCGTTCTGTTGATTGAAGTACGTCACAAAACTAGGTCCATAATGACCGCCGTAGCTCTCTGTTGCAAAGATGAACCTAGTCATATACACTGAGCATGATACTCCGAGAGAGAGAGGCACCCGTAGCACCTACTCGCGACTCGCGTACTCTGAGAAGATCTGGCTCTCAAAAAGTATCTGGAAAGCTTTCCATACAAAAGGTGCAGCAGTTTCCGTGCTGTTGACCGTGTCTGTTCCATAAGAGAAGCCGGTGCCGATCGGCTGGTCAATGTAGATCACTAAACATGAAGATAAGTGGAGTGGTACTAAGGGGTGGAATAGGATCCGCGTACTGTTGCTCACGTTGTTCCAACTGCCATGCCTATTCAAACAGTGATTGATAGTGAATATGATGTAATGCTCACCTGTATGGGTTGATGTATGTCGACTTTTCATCTTCGTTAACTAAACACGGCCCATTCTCTGTCAAACAAACAGAGTACGCATTGGTTCACCCCATCGTCACAGGAGCTGACCTTGGAAAAGACCGATCATAGAGGAACATCCGGGGCCACCATTCAACCTTTGACGCGAGTAGTTAGCTTCCAACATCATGGACGGAGTTTTTTGAACGCCTTCAAGTTGAACGCACCACAGCGTGAATGGCGCAGTCTCGGGTGAGTTGCGTGCTTCGAAAAACCAGAACCACTAATGTAAAAGTATCAGTACCGCATCACCAGTCCCGCTACATTGTGCTAACTGACCATCGACATGTTCGGTCCAACATCAATATAACCTGAATACTGGTTCACGCCTGGTGTTGTCTCACAGATGCCCGAGTTCGCGACGTAGCGAAGGTTCGTGTTGTTTTGTACCTGGGAGCGAAACGTGAATTTTGCCAGATCATTGGAACGATGAAGTAACGGCGTCGCATGAATCGACGAGACCGCCCCAGCAGCAACAAGAGCGGTTATGGGTGAAATAAAAGACTGGAGGCGCATTTCTGCGGGCAGAACACGAGCGGCGGGACTGAGAACAGAGCCTACAACTTGGAATAGACGGCATTTGATTATATATATAAATCATAATTTGCGAAGTTGAAGCCGACCATATTATGCTTCCCCCAGCGGCGGCTAAGTACAGTAAGTGTGGCGATGTCGGCGTTAGGACGTCCAGCCTGAGAATTTTGAGCTGGGTTACCAGGCCAAGTCAACCGTCTTCTGCATCAAATTGAGAATTGAATATTGAACTTATTGAGATCCCGGTCTCGGAGGATGACTTCAACTTGAGGACCCAAGTCACGCAATATGAAACCTGATCCGTTCACTGCTCGGCCGGTGGCGTCGCAAAATCACTGCCAACCCGCATAAGAATAGCTCCGAGCACGGCCGGGCCACACAATCACCTCGCTAGTACTGAAACGTTCTGAGAGTCTCGCACTACTAGCCCAGCCTCCAGCCACATAGTTCATCTCGGCTAGCCTGCATCATTTTTTGATCGAACGTACTTAGCCGATCGTGGCGAAACACTGGTATGCACACTCACTAGGCCACATACAAGCTGCTAGGTATGTCGTTCAGGATGTAGATTACATGCTAGTACTCATGGTTCGCCGAATCTCTCCGCACATTTTTCCATAACCAATATCGCTCAGTGTGGATCATCTGGCTCATCAATGCATACGACTTGAGTCATGGCCCCGGGCCGACGTGACAAATATCTTCATCGAAAGATTGCATTGACAGTTGTGCGCCTCCGCAACCAGATACAAGTCTCTGGTAGCCTGATCTTCCTTGTTCAAGTTGATGGTCGGGGGACTTGTCCAGCAGGCTCGGTGGCCCTTTTTCTATGTGGCGAGAACGATAACCATAGTCAGTGATTATGAAAACTAGATGAAATACTCGATGGCATAAACCTGAATGGGTTGGTGAGTTGTGGATGCCACCATGAATGTCTCTTGATTTTAGGCGAATACAACTATGGGGCCTCGGCAGCGGTTTCGACCCAGAGATTGTGTACGCCTCAAACACACAGGCGATAATCATATTTATCAGATATTCTATGATACGGGAAATAGATATGATGCCTTGGCCAACACTTCCCCCAACCATTACGCCGAATGGAGAGGTTCCTTGTTGATGACCTGCGTGAAAATCTCCAGAGCAGCCGCGGGTTGGAAGGCAGGCTAAAGACACGAAGTTCAGCAAACACAAGTCTCGCCTTCGTGAGGCTTCCTCTCGACGCACCACTAGGTGACCAGCGGCATATACCCTCCTGTTTCCGAATCGACGAGTCAGCGTATATGAGGACTACCAAACTAAAGAAAACACACGCAAAGGAAAATTTGTCCACGTTGGCGACGGCAGCGATAGGCGTGTCGTGGAGCGTGATGTTGGTGAGTGGCGTGTCGTGTAACGTTTTGTTTCCGTACCAATCCATGGCAAGCACGGCGGCATAACCCTGTGGAGATTCAGGAAAAAAAAAAGAACAACGAAACGCGAACGACGTACGCCAAGCCAGTTGCAGCTGTTACCGGGAAGTAGCCAATGGTCAGAAACGTACACAGAATGATGTGGATACACACGTACTTGATATCGGCATCACCAGCCTGGTATGAAATGACGATTCAACGAAATGAAGGGATATAAACAGATGAACTCCACATACCCAGATGAGGATCTTCAATCCCGAATTTGCCAGCTTGGAGAGCTGTGGAAGCCATGTGCGTGCATCCTAAAGAAGATATGTCAACCGGAATGCACGGCGGGACGAAATCAAAGAAAACATACGTCTCCCGTCTTAAAAAACGGTTCGTAAGGTGCATCGGGACACTCTTGATAAGTACTCTTGGCGCCAATCGCGCGCACGACTGCTGGAAGCCCCAAGTAGGGCAAATAGTATTCTTGGGGGAACAAATTGGTGGAATTGTAATTCTGACGAAGATCATCAGGGTCGAGGTCTCCAAAGGCTGGGCCGGAGACATTGTTGCCCTGCAGCATCGAGAGTAAAACGTGAGCAATAACTTTCCTAAAAAGATACAGACATGCTACGTACACAGTATTCATCCGCCCGACGACAGATGTTGTTCGATTTTGTGGAGTTACCAGCCTTGTGACAGTTTTCTAATTGCTCGACGCACCCGCCCGGGCCATAGAGGGCTTCAGAGATGTTCTTCAATACGGCGTCGGATTGAAGTTGACCGTATCCCGGGGCATCGGTTGCAAACGTATAGTAGGCAATGTTCTGGATCAACGGGTCGAACCAACCGCTGCATCAAGAGCCATTCAATTGCTACGCGCATCCGACCGCAACATGCAACATACTTGTTGATCATGAGCGCACTGACAACGACGGGTTCGCCCTTGATCGCGCCGCTCGCAATCAAGGCGTTCTGTTCATCAAAGTATGTCACGAAACTGGGTCCATAGTGACCGCCGTAGCTCGCCGTTGCAAGGATCAACCTAGTTATATCAACTGATCATGACATACGGCGCAAGAGAAGAAATCCGTGGCACGTACTCTCGACTGGCATATTTTGAGAACAGTTTGCTCTCAAAAAGTATCTGGAACGCTTTCCATACAAAGGGTGCGGCACTTTCCGTGTCCCTGACCGTGTCCGTTCCATAGGAGAATCCGGTGCCGATTGGCTGGTCGATGTAGATCACTAATTGGTAAATGAGTCGTGATACGAAGTGCAGACAGGGCACCACATACTGTTGCTCACGCTGTTCCAACTGCAGTGCTTGTTCAAGCACCATAAAATCTTTGATTGGATGAGATGCTCACCTGTATTGGTTGATATCCGTTGACGTCCCATCTTTGTTCACATTACACGGTCCATTCTCTGCAAATGATCAACTTATATCTCCCGACGCGACCTCCTCACTATCATCCTGAAAGCTCACCTTGGAAGAGACCGACCATAGAAGAACATCCTGGGCCGCCATTCAACCTTGCACGCAATGAAGTAAGATTTCACCATCGCCGCTCAAAATCTTGTGACGCTCTCGGACTTACCACAGAGTGAACGGAGCAGTCTCGGGCGACTTGCGGGCCTCGAAGAACCAGAACCACTGTCACATCCAAAAAATGCGTCAGCGTCTACCCACGCTGCCTCAGAATGTGGTGCTGACCATCGACATGTTTGTTCCAACTTCCATGTAACCCGAATACTGGGTCACGCCCGGCGTCGTTTCGCAGATCCCAGAATTCTCGACATAGCGAAGATTGGTATCGCTCTGAATCTGGGAACGGAAGGTTAACTCCCTCGATTCTATGAGTGCATCAGCGTCAGCGAGCGACGGCGCCGCGTGAACCAATGAGACCGCAGCCCCAACGGCGAGTGCAACTATTGGTGAAATGGACGATCGAAGGCGCATATCTGCTGACAGAACACGAGCGGCGGGACTGAGAGCAGAACTCACGAGGAAATAGTACACGGAACGCGATTGTATTAGATGTATATGGCACCTGCGAAGGTGAAACGATCTGAATCAGACTCGTGCCAGTGGCCCGGGAGTTGGCACCTTGACGTGACAGCAGCGATTCCAAAACACACCTAACCCGTAGTCTCAGGCTGGTGACCAAGACGACTCGGACGGTTTGATAACCAGACCAGTTTCGAACAAAGCTTCAATGGAAGCAAAGCTCGAGATGGTTATCAGTTGAGGCTGAAGCGAGGTGTTTATCGCGCCCACCTCGTTCTCACTTTATTGTACGGTAGCTTAATCGAGTTGCTTAGAATCTGTAGCATTATGAAAATATGCAGGAGTATCTATTACTTACGAGTTGTCTCTTTGTTAGTTATCACGTTGGTCAATTGGTCGACCGATCAACCTAGATTGGATGTCCGACTTCCTCATATTGAACTCCGATTCCCTGGCCCGAAGTTCCCGAAGTTCAAGTGTGCACCCATGCTGGGGTGCCGAGCGGTCATTTCCTGTTCACGGCTCTTGCCGAGCTCGGCCGCCGGAAAAAACCTGGATCTGGTACTGCCTGAGCATTTTGTTCATTTTGTTCAGTGCGGAAACCTCAGTCTCGTTTACCACGATGACTGAGGTGAGCCGATACCTACTAAGATACACTACTAATCACGAACGGTAACGTACCATAGTCTAGTCTTTTCGTTTCATCCAGGTAAATACCTAAACACAGTCTCGAGCTTTATTGCCACGACAACTGAGTGCATGAGTCTCTTTGTTTCATCCTGGAAGCCGTGACCACGTTCGACGGGTATCAAACTCGTGAAGCATCTATTGCGTACAGAATTTAGGGCGTTTCAGAAGCAGTATGTGAAACGTGTCAACGCGGTTTGAGGGAAATTATCTGAGATCATACTATCTGTTTGGAGATCAGATCGATCGACATACTGTGGCTTGTGCGTGTCGGAGGTACTAGAAGACGGTGGAAGAGGGTGAAGCAACCGCTTCAGAAAGCTGGCAAACATGCACGGTGCACCGAGCACCTCTTGTCGTGAACCATGCGAGCGAGCGAATAATGGCTAGCGCAATAGAAGAAAACGGCACACACACAGAAATAATCTAGTTCCAAGAGAACGGATCCAGCCCATCGAAGAATGTGAACAAACATCATAAAATGTCGGATTGACACCGATCACATTCTTGAATCAGAATCTTGATCTGATTATGATACATCTCCAACTCCGGAGGCCCTGGCAACCTGAGGTTCATTAGCGAATTGAAATAGAGCTATTTCGCCCCCAACCGTGAGCCATCGCGAGATCTATTATCTGCTCCCAGAAACGACAACGCACCTTGTTCAAGAATGCATAATCGTATCGTTAGTACAGGAAAGGGATCCGTTTACTACCCGATGGCGTCGCAGAATCACTGCCAACCCAAATGAAAATGGCCCACAAGTGCTCCAGTGCTCAAATATTCCGGTGGCTGGTCCAAAATACGATCAACTCTCTCGCAGCCCAGCTTCTTAATCCATCTTAGTTCTGTCTCGGTCAGCCTGGATCATTTTTTGATCGAGGTTATAGATGCGCGGTGGCCGGCTGCCGATCAGCAGATTCCCTTGCTACTGAATTAAACTTAAACACGACTTAGCCGCACTTGCGAGCAAGTAGAGATAAGTAAGTTCTGTTGAATTCGAGAGGCAAACGACGACGGAACGCGGACGTAGCTGGATGCGTCGTGTTGCGGTTCAAATTCTGCCGTATTGGTAGGTAAACACGAGTATACGTTCGATCTTCCGTGCTATGTCCCACAGTATCAACAAGTTCGTTGTTGTTGTCATGATGCCAGGTCCGTGAGGGTGCCGATCAAGTTGGACGAGCGATCAGGAGTGACATGACAACTGGCGGAGACAGACGGAAGGGGCACTGTGAAAACGTATATCAGTACTTAAGTAACATCTACATCAGAGTAACTCAAATTAATAGATTGCAGTATATTCTGGCATGGTTGAGCAGGAGGATGGGATGGGATTCGGGCGTTCTGGAGGGATGATAACGGATCGTGTGTGCTCACGTTGGGGATTTGGGAATGAGATCGAGTACCATCCATGGTCGTCGTCGGTAAGGTCGAATTGATGGACGTGGTTGCATAGAGAAGGGTTATTGATTTATTTGTGGGCGAGCAAGAGGCTCTGGCACGAACACATTGAGGACCGAAAATCGATCTTCCAAGCACTGTGGAGGGTAAGTATACAGTTAAAGGTATTGAAAAGTATTATGTAATTCGTGGGAATGACATGGAAGAAGGCCTCCCGCGGCTTGTATCCTGGCACCGCCTACCCTGGCGCACGCATTGTCGAAGGTGTACCGTGCGCGACACCCAGTGGCCAAGCTCCATTCAATGTCTCTCGGCATGGAAACTTCACCCTCCCCGACGATCTTGATAGGCAGCGATGTCGTCGTCCGACGTCAATGTTTATGTCTGTTTCGTACTCGAAAATGTGCGCCGACGCGCGTGCGACGTGGCCGAGTCCAGGCAGTCGGATTCGGTGTGGTAGATCGACCCGGGTGAGTTGAGCGTCATGGCGTTGGCCTTCACGAATATTCGAAAGTTGGTCTGTGGGCGCTCAGGCTATGAGCATGTGGACTACATGTTTACTGGTTAATAGCATGGCTCATCGAATTCCGCCACGCATTTTTCCGCAACCATATCGGTTGGCATGCATTGTCGCATGGAGCTGTCGGCCAGTCACGCGGGGGAACTACTGACACTCCAGGCCATATTCTTAGTTGCGGACGCTGTCGCCAATGTCCAACTCGGATGCAGTTCAAGTTTCTTGATTTATCTCACTGCCTGAATGGTCAGGTGAATGCAACTATGGGGCGTCAGCGATATCAATCCGTCAATCTAGACAAATAATTTGCACGCCTCAAAAACACAATCGATAACTTGTGATATTCCATGAAACGCGAAACGGATGCCCTGGCCTACACTTTCCCCAGACATTACGCCGAGTGGAGAGGCTCCTTGTTGATAACCTGAGTGAAGATCTCCAGAGCAGCCGCGGGTTGGAAAGCAGGCTAAAGACGCGCAGTTCAGCAAACACGATTCTCGCCTGTCCCTCTCGACGCACCACTTCGTGACCAGCAGCATATACTCTCCTGTTTTAACATTGACGAGTCAGTGTATATGACGACTCCGAAACGAAACGAAACACACGCAAAG
>JBBPOM010001360.1:0-11525 GCA_038091455.1 Leccinum uliginosum | reverse complement strand
ACCCATGAACATACCACACTGTGATATCCTTGATGGGTCAACGGAATAGGGCATCAGTTCTCTCGATGGCAGGAGGCGGCTGGCGAGGAGTACGCACTGCTTTCTATCACAACTCTCTCCGAATTCATGCAAAAAGGGAAATCAGTGCGGATGAGGGAGTCCTTCCGCGCAAAATGGCAAGTTCTTGAACGTGATCAAGCACCACCACTAGCACAGAAAGTCACAACGTGCGCGTATACGGACATCACTTACATTGTAGCCTGCCCCAAATTCCAATCCTGGATCTTGAACGATGCAATTGAGAAGGTCCCGCATCGACTTCAACACGGAGCACTATGGAATCGATTTTAGTGAAGCGCGTCTGTCCGTTAGCCTCAATGCTATCTATGTTGACCTCCCAGTAACCCTGCCCGACTATATCAGCACTAAAGTGGACAATGTGAACATTTCAGTTTTTATTTATTTACTTTTTTTCGTTACAAGGGTGTACACGAAGTCACCCGTGTAAAATTTCGAGTTCGCACCGCCTAGGAACAACTCCGACCCGGAACTCGCGAGTTTAAAAGAGAACGCAGTGACACCTGGGAAGCAAGAGTCTGAGCTACTGGTGACGCCCCGTAAACAGAGATTTTTTCGAAGGCCATTCCCATTCACCATCTGAAGGGGACTGGCTTAGTGCGAAATTAGAAGTATAGTGGGTGGCAACCCCCAGAGTTTGACTTGATGCCTTCCACGGCTATAAGACGCAACATAGTACAAGATGAACAAAAGGTGCACATACCGTAGGCTAAGCCCGCCAACAGTAACGTCATCTGTGTACGCCTCTACAGAAACGACGGCACTACCACCGGGGCCATACCGGAGGTTAAAGGTCTCTCCCAGGTCCAGCGGATGCACCAAGCCCGGAGACCGGTAACGGCTGAAGAGAGACGTTCGCATCTAAAACAGCAGAGGCTAGATGTCTCTTCAAGACCACGACGAACGATATGACAATGCATTACTTCCTGTGACATTGTGTGACCGGCCAACTACTGGGGAGGCAAGGACCGTGGGGAGTGATAGTATTAGTAATATGTGGGGCTGCACCTACTACAACGTCCTTTCAGAGTCTTCGGAAACCAGCTCATGGGTGTGTATCGTCATGAAAGAAGCAGGCAGCTATGCTAGCAATACATTATGAACTAACTACTCCCACCTTCCCTTCTTCATGGTCTGTGGTGAAGGCAAACTTGAATTGCTGTCACGGGAATCTCGCTTCCCTCCCAGAGATCTATGTAGAGGTAGTAGATGAATACCGGATTCCTTTAATGCCCTTATAGCATCAGAGTGAGCATCTGCCGCTTTCTTGTGTGCAACCTCCAGGAGATCATTGTCGAGTTTGATGAGAGGATAAGATATCTCGGCGATTCGGTAGCACTCTTTAAGGTGACGTGCCAGGTCGATGACTCCGTCACATGCATCTCTGTATGTGACAGAGAGAGTTTGGGAAGCTAGCCAACGTTTCTGGGCGAAATTGAAGAAGTCTCGGCGCCCTAGCTGAGCAATTGCAGGGGGAAATGCCTGATTAAAGTACTCGATCTGAGAATCGGATTTACTGGTGGGCGAGTTTGCATCAGTGTGGCGAAATATAGCCCATACAGCAGCCCACCACACGGATTCGAGGTCATGAAGGAAATTCATACGAAACGGGGGTTCGGGACCAGCGACATGGTCTTCCGGCATGAAAAGATAGCTTTGGCTTTCCACCTCAACAGCCATAAAATGCATTGTTCCCTAATAATCGTGAGTATGTAGATACGTTGTGCGACAACTTGAACATCATACCGTTCTAACATCGTGGGAGGTTTCCGAGTCGACCTTTTTCGCATATTCGAAATCCGTCAACTTGCCGATCAACTGCCGATCCGTTTCGACCCATAATACATTGGCGACACTGAAATCGCGGTGCACCCACCCCGCTTTGTGCAGATAATACAAAGCTGGTCATCATATGATCAGTTGATGGAATGAAAAGGAAGTGAGCACAACCGTTTACCCTTCCGTGCACCGGACAAACAAGCAAAGTTGTCAGCCAAGCAATTTACAGCCATGAGAGGAATCCCAACTTCCTCAAAAACAGTACGAGTGTGTGTCCTGCGCGGGAAATCTACAGGGGAGGTCCAGCGTCGCATGATTTTTGTTGGTAGGCACTCGGAGTCCGGAATGTGCCCCGTGCTGAGTAAATGTCGTCTTTCAGAAAGTATGGGAGTGACATCGATAGAGGTCCATGTCAGGCGGAAGTTGCCTTCTCCATCCGTTAACTTGAATGTTTTATCGCACTCTCCGGAGATGATGACGTCTTCATAAGCCCGAACCATG
Source organism: Leccinum uliginosum (assembly GCA_038091455.1). NCBI lineage: Eukaryota > Fungi > Basidiomycota > Agaricomycetes > Boletales > Boletaceae > Leccinum > Leccinum uliginosum. The sequence continues at coordinate 9,167 of JBBPOM010001360.1, read as the reverse complement.
ACAAAGTATCTCTTTGCCTCTGCTGCCTCATCCTCTCCAAACTTGCCTCGGATGTCATGGAAGATTTTCTCCAGGATTGCGCCTTCCGGATCACGATCTTCGTCTCGCCACGAGTCCTTTATTGCGACAAGCTTTCCTTCTTCATCCTGTGCTTCATATACCCGAGTGCCACGACCTACTATGACGTCGGCACCATATGTGGCAAGCGGGCGCGTCGTAGTGAAGGAGTGATCACAGATCTTGAACTGATACTGAAATTCCTTTCCTACGCAGATACGCTCAACAGTTGGATCCCATCCAAGTTGCACTTCGGGCATGTTTCCAATGAAATAAAAGAGGGAGACGAAGTCGTCTATTTTCTAGAATATTACAATCAGGACGGACAAAGAAAGATAGCGCGATAAGATGCCATACCGTACAAAAGTCGATAGGCTCCGACACAGCAACAAATGCACGGTTGTTACACCAGAATCTCATGATCGTGTCCTCGATAGTGACTCCTAATGCGAAACGGCGAAGAGGGTCTTCACGCATAATGTGATGCAGGCTCCATATTATCTTCTGCTCATTCTGGTGCAACAGTCTTTATAAGGTAAAGCGCGAGAAAAGGGATTTGTCACATACGTCATGCTTGGAGCCACGATCGTTGGTCTTCTTGAACTCGAAAGGAATGGCAATGTCAAACCAATGGATCGGTTTTTGGGCAAGATCCCTTTTCTGCTTCGCGGCAGGACCTTTATGTACAACATAAGCATCTGGGCGAGAGGTGTTTTTGCGTTCCGAGAGGGGTGTCGTAGTTGAGTCCCCAACAATAAAGACGTTGCAACCGGGCACTTCATCGAATATCTTCGAGATGATATCAACAAGAGGTCGAAACGTTTGGTATTCGGAAACGTTTGATCGAGCCGGTGTGTCTGTAAAGCCAGCCCATTTGGATGTTGTATCATTCAAAACATGGTCATCTGCCAATTTCCGGCGCACATGTGTCGTGCCCGGAAGGGAAGAACCAAATACAGAACGGACGAGGGTGGCGTAAGGAACCTGAATATACCTCCCAAGATCCTTCAGAACTGCTTGGCGTCCTAGAGACAAGTCCCCCGAGCGATAATCACTCTGTGAAGCGAAGCGCTGAACTGGTTGTGTATCGGGAGCCAACTGAATTTGTGATTTCGACGGTGGTGTGCAAGGTGTGCCAGTGGTGGTGGCCATTCCAGCTGTAAACGTTTCGGGCGTAACTAGCCGTTCGAGAAGGGATTTAAGAGACAGAGGGCACAGAGTAACACAATGCGAGGTGTTCAACGTTACTACAGTGCGACCCGTCACGTCACGGTATTCATTTGGCAGGGAACAAACAAAAACACTCAAACTCGAACTACATTTTTGGGGCTTGTAAACGCAGCTAAGCTTTGTTTACAATCGCAAACCACCAAGTTCACAAACTTCCGGTATTCTAACACTTCCCCCCCCCCCCCAGGAAGCGGTTGCCTGTTCCAATGGTCTTTTTGATACGCTCTTCGCCTTTCGCCTTGTACTATGAGGTTGAAGGTGCGCGTACTGACGGTAAGTACTAACTGGATCATGCGAATGCGATGTACTGAGTAATTTATCAATCCGTATTTATATCTAGAAAACGCAGCGAAGAAGATCGTTGGTTTGTGCGTTACCCGTGGGTCTGCGCTCACTGCCCTGCACCCACTCGTGGACGACGCGACCGTGATGCGCGACGACAACTTCTCGACGTTGAAGACGCGACAATGACGAAGCAGCGTGCTCGCCATGCACCACAATGGCACCATGCCACATGCCCCACCACTAGGCAAGAGCAGGGGATTGATGAAGCGAGATCGTCTATGATCAATGCGATCATGCACAGTTCTGCCTCATCCTGACCGGTGTTCATGGTATGTGTTCCGATTGACGCCTTACAGAGACCCGATGACCATCTGCTCATCAACTTGCACACATCATCTGTGACGAACTCGAGTTGTCAGAACTCGAAGACGCTCTTACAGAGGCTTTCTACGCCCTTTCTAGTTTCAAAAAACTCGAGCGCGTCGTTCTCAACTTCTGGCCCTCTTTCCGCTCAGTCCGGCTCAGAGGTCCAGGAGCACCCCTTTTAGTTCACGAATCGCCAGGCCACCGTCTTACACGCAACCCATCATGCGACCAAGAACCATCCGTCGTCTACCATTCGCTTTCTCGCGCTCAACAACGTCGTCCTTTTGTCGGGGTAGCGGTTTCTGGCCTACTTCATCAGGAAAAATCCAAATACTATATAGTGCTATGTAGTCTGTGTAGTCCGTGTACATCACATCACGTGGAACCTCCTGGCATGATATGCTGAGATACTTAAGTGGCATGCAGAACATATCTGCTAATATTGACAAAGCTTTGGAGCAGCTTGTATATGCATACAAAAGCGCGCCTTATTTGCTTGGATATGCCTCTGCTTAACTGGTGATAACCCTGTTCTATGACACCGTATGGCATTATCAATCACCCAACGAATTTTACTGCCAGCTTCAGTTTAAGGGATGCTGCTGCTGCTTTTCTACTTCCGTACAATCCATCCACCCCAATATTCATACACGGCCCTACGGGCAACCCTGGACCCCCAACTTTTCCGATGTTGATCACGAGCATCCGGCCACGTGACGTTGGCCACTAGTCGTTAATATGATTAAAAGTTTCTGCATTCTTAGCTTAGTACAAAATAATGTGACATCTATATGGCGTCGATTACATCTTTCATTTAGATGCAAATGTCGTCTATTTCCATCAGCAAACCATCCTTCACCTTGACAGATCTGGCCAGAACTGGACAGCTTCCCTAGGCTGACAGTTGCCCACAGCAAGGTACCTAACCACTATGTCATTCTCTTCCGTTTCTTCACGGTCTATCCCTTTGTGTAGCAAGGAGATTGCCAGCAGCTCCATTTGCAGCTTTGAACCTTTAAATTGTCCCGCCAGCGGTAAACAAAGGGATCGGCTGACGAATTGGCCCAAGACATTGAGCGAATGTTGCTGTGCTTTCCATGCCGTCCCACTGGCACAAGTTGTGCCTGATAAGATGACCTGCTGGACTGCCGCATGCGCCGTCGTGGCATTGCTGCAACGAATCAATAAGTAACTAAACTTCTGCAAGGATATCAAACTTGCCCATTCCAATTACCGAAGGGTTCTATCTGAGCGTGTTCGAAGAAACCGTGGATGCGAGTTGAGACAGACCACAGCCTGCCAGTGAGAGAGTGTACATCAGGAGCTAGCAGGGGCTTGTACACTAGACATTTGTTTTGATATGGGTTCAAGTGTTTCGAGTTTCAATGGTAAACTGTGATTGGTGAAGTTGATGTCGACCTGCCCTCCGCACAGATAAGGCTAGATTGCTTGCGAGTCCATCAGGCCACAGTCGAGCTACGAGCGTATCCGAAACATCGGTCAAGTAAGACATGATGATGGTTCGTATGTCAGTGGTTGTGTATGGAATCGAATTTAAGACCATACCATTAACAGTCTGAAACCCAATACCGATTGCATTGCGAGCAGAGGATGAATGTGGTCGAATTTGACGCTGCACCGGCCCTATAATGACCAATGCTTTGGGATTCGGGAGAGATAAGTGACTTAAAGATGGCAAACATGTTGGGGGGATAGGAGGGGGTGGGTATAAAAAGTCATGGTAGGGCGTGAGGTTGGTATAGGAAGGTTGACGTATTCATCTACATATACCATCACGAAAAGTACAGAAATGTTATATACCCCTTATATGGTATCTCATTCGTGTAAATTGTATAATGGATTATAAAGGTTAGTACGAAGGACAATTTGTGTCGTGATGATGCAGGTGCGCCAGATGCGTCATTTCTCCAAGTGTCTGCGATATTTGTCAGAGTTTGATATATCCGAGTCAGCCATTGCTAAGCATACAATAATCATATTATAAAGGTTAACCTGACGGGCAAGATGTATATTATACATTCGAGTGGACAATAAAAACTTCCCCGAGTTTCTTTATTCCTGCTTTCATGGAATTTGCCATTTGTCCAATGCTGAGTGTAAACAACCATCTTTGTAGGGACAGATACATAGCACAGGGTGTAACACACAGGCAACAAGTGGCTGACAAATGTCAAACAGCTGCCAATCGGGAAGCTGTCTATCAGTAACTGTATTTAGCCTATGATATCACAATGCTCCTGAGTAATAATCAATGTTTGTTGTGTGCTCGTTGCATGGAAGAGTAAATTGCATGACGGTTGGGGGTATATTTCTTGATGACACACAAACACATTCAACAACTGTATTAATTTGCCTATCGACAAATATCAGAGTTAGTCACATTTGGTGGAAGAATAAATTGTATGGTTGTTGGGGATATTTTTGCTGGTGAAACACAGTCATATTTACTGGCCAGTCGAGTTTGGCTGCATATAAATCTCAAGGTCAGCCATGTTGTATAGAAGAGTAAATCATGTGTTTGTTGGGGGTGTATTTCTTGACGACACTCAAGCGCCTTCAGAAGCCACATTAATTTGATTGCTGACAAATCTCCAAGTCAGTCACATTTGGTGGAAGAACAATTTGTATTATTGTTGGGGATATATTTCCTAGCGAGACTGGAGCGCCTTGAATGGCTTAACGGGTATGTTTGTCCAATAATAAATCTGTCGGTTACATTGTGCTGCAGAGCAATATTTAGTAAATTTGCTTGCTCTTCACTATCCTGACGGTCTCGCGACTGATTCATGTCTATATGATGCCCATCAAACATATCATGTATTTTCTATTGCTGTACATTCTCTGGTACATCAACACGATGCCTCTTGAATGAAGCCATCACAGAAGCATTGCCGGGCGCCGGGGGAGCGTAATTCAAAACAGCCAAATGACCAAAAGTCTCGCTGTTGTGAAAGTGAGCTGTGATGTCTTCCACCAGAAGGGTTTCCTACCGATTCCACCACAACAAAAGGTCGGCGACGAATGTTCTGTCAGCTGAACTCTCTGTCTCTTCAAACCATCTGATAATGTTTTCATAAAAAACACCAGAGTCAAAAAGGTCATCCACAAGCCTCCATGAGCCACAACTAGATAGAGCAAAGTGAAGCTGAAATTATAAGACAGGTATTATTTGTCTCTGTAGCACTGCAAACCTCACCTGCACTGCTGTGTATGCAAAGTAGCTCTCGGTTCCACTGATTTCATCACAGCCAGCCTGAGGCCAGCCACGTGGGTACAAGTGCCAGTGCGCCTTTCGCCACAGCACTGTTTGTTAGGATTGAGAGAACCAAGGATCGGATCTTCTTCCTCAGCAGAGCTTGGGGACGTGAAAATGCTTTTGAAGGCCTATTGCAACCAAGTCAGCTAGAGGCCCGGGGGTGCACAGACGCGCAGCGCGTGCTCACCCGAATAAGCATGGAACCTTTAAACAGTCCTTTTACGGGGTCATTTGGATCGTATACAAGATCCTCGTAAAGGAACCGTGGCCACATGTTCGCCATTACGAGATATTTTGGGTCCCATTCTCATATCTTGGCACATTGTCTAGTTCGCGTGATAAATACACTCGGACAACGATGACATATCACTTACTCAGGGTCATCCCAGTTGTAATCAACAGGACAGATGAGGCGAGCTGTGCTATCGTTATGAACGGCCAACCTTACTATGAGAAGGAGAGAGGCAAGGCTGGAGGAGGGTCTTTTCAGATAGCCACGACACCACTCTGCCCTTGAGGAGACAAGTGTCATTGGCACATGCACTGTCTGCTCCTTCAGAGAGCTTAGCACCGTGGCAATCAGCTTGCGGCACGCCTGCAAACCGAGAGAGACTCACCTCTCTGACAACTGTGTGAACGGTACGAATATTAGCAGTATTCGAGATCCACTGGTTGAATTGGGGTAAGTGGACCAATAAAAGCTCGTAAGTCTTGAACAGCCTGAGCCAATTCTCTCTACATGTCCAGTTACTAGTCGTTTGGAGCAGACCCGCCGGTGTATAGACAATAAGGCTGCCAGTGACTGGGCCGTACACTGTCGATTGGTGCTTCCCAAGGATCTCTGTCATGCCAGGGCCTCATCAACTAGGTCCTGAACATTGTCTGAGAGTGTTACGAGTCTCCGGATGACTCTAGCCTGTTTGCGCCAGGGTCTGGCGTGCATGGAATGCAGTGAGCATATAACTGGAGTACTTGTGTTCGATGTTGATCGTGCATCGTCGGCAGCAGTTGTTGTGCAGCAGAGCCAGCAGCACCCTCAGCGGCGGCAAGACCATCCTGGTTAGTGTGAGACATGCCAGTGTAATGGAGAGAGGTCGTGAGTTGTATATTTGCTCCATGAGAAGTCCCTTGACCCTTAAATATGCGGCTGGTCACTGCCACGACCGCTAATTGGATTACTCAGCAAATTCCGCTTGTTATGCGAGACTTATCTGGTTAGACGACGACCTGGCCGGCCCATCTTCTGCACCAAAAAAAAACAAAAAAAACCGGGATGACAAACTCCCAGATTATTAGCAAGAGAGGCGCATATCCGACTATGAAAAGAGATAAAAAAAAGGCTAAGGGCACCGGGGGGGCCTGTGGCCGGATAACGTATAGTGACATAGCATCCACAAAAAAAGACTTCCGGTTGGATAAGTTGCCTAGAAATTCTGCAGCAGTCATATTAGTGGGCCATGAATCAACCTGATACCATCAGACCAGCTGGACTAATATAAGTATCCTATGTCAATTCTGCTAGACAAGGGATGCACATTGTATTTTTTGGTCGTGACCAATCCTTCTTTGCCATGTGTCTCCAACGCCCCCGCCTCCCAGTCGAGCTTCAACATGAAGTTGCTCTGATGCTCAAAGACGAGCCTCTTGTTCACAGCTGCTATGCTCTTGTGTCCAAAAACTTCTATGCATCGTGAGTTAAGCTCAGTGTCTCAGACACATGTTCACTTACCATTCCCTCAAAGATTGCGGCCTTATCTGTACCCTAGTAGAGTGCGCCTCACAGACACAAATATGGCCGCGAGATTTGTTGACTTTATGCTTGTGCTGAGGGTAGGCCCAGCAATGTGCGAGAGCTGTACATAGGGCAGCTCGTCGATGCTGTCTGACCCAAGCCGCTGATGCTATTTCCGAATGCTGCAATATTACCCCACTCACCATACGTTTACCTTTGGGGATTACTGACCCGGACACAGAAGACAATCTTCTACTCCAGCCGCTCGCAAATTTGCATAGGCCAGTGAAGTCTTTGTCTATTGCACTAGTCGCACGGACGAATATGATGGAGGTTGACTTATCCAAATCTCAAATCTTCCATCGACCCTCCCATCTTCATCTCATCTGATATATTGATACCTATGAAGCCATACCATTGCGGATGTCAGAGCTTTCAAATCTCACCCACCTATCACTCGACTGGTTCCAGAGTGGACACAGTACCACCTGTCTCCGCCGGTTTCTGGCATGGCCCTCTACTCGTGCACTCATTCTCTGGGTTCCAGGTGCAACGTCACCTGAGAAACTAGAGAGAAGGTTAGTGGATCATAGCTTGACGGACCGACCAATCGTCCTATTCGAACGGGAGCGGTATAGTGAGTACATGAGAAATGGGGGATTCTGGGAATTTGCAGAATGACTCATCGCTTGGAGGTCTGAGAATAAGAGTAAGTGTAACTCACCGAAAGTTGAATACAAAGAACTAATGCCTTATCAGCCGACCCGTTTGCAGCCAACAAGTGGCTCGAACTCCCAGTGTGGTATAATTTATTGAAGGGTGGAAAAAGTAAATGATTCGCCTAGAATCCGGTAGAATTGTTGATGGTGCTCAAGGTAAAATGTTGTACAATTAGTTGGAGAAGAGTTGAAACCATTGAGTAATGAGAGAAAGTTGAAAGGTTGTTAACACTCAAGACGAGGTGGTAGTAGAAAAGGAGAGGTGTGAGAACTACTGCTTTGGATTTGCTTGTCATGCCCCAAGGATCCACGAAAAGTTAAATACACTGTGTACACGTTACATTGTAGCAGGCCATAATTAAATGCAGTGTCACGTTGAATGAAACAACGTTCAGAATAACTACTGGCAGAAGAGCCTCATGGGCAAAAGAAGCATGCTGAAAAAGGGAACACATCAGAAAGCACGGTCCCAAAAGACTGTATGGACAAGTGAGACAGACCAGGGAGCGTTGAGAGCGATTCAACGGTCCGGGTAGCCAAATTGGTTGCCCATACCCGCCCCTTGTCATACCCATATCTGCGCATCGACCCGTCACTCACTGGCACTGGACGTGCCGAAGCGTCGTCACGTCTTTGTGTCATGACTGCATTGTCATGGTCGCGGCGTGGTCATCATCGGCGTTGTCGAATCGTCATGTCGTTGTGCATGCCAACAGGAGGGAGAGAGAGAAGAAGACGACGACGACGACGGTGTCTCGTCGTCGTCGTCCTCGTTGCGTCGTTCGTCGAGGGAGGAGAGGGAGAGGACGACGATGCAATTGTCACGATTGCGTTGTTGTTGTTGTTGTTGTTGTGTCGTTGCGTTGTCCATTGAGGGACTCGGAGGAGTGGAAGTGGGAGTGGGAGTGGGAGAGATGGAGAGGGAGAGGGGGAGGAGGACGACGAGGCATCATCGCGTCGTCGTATCGTCTTGCACGCCGACAGGAGAGCACTTCAGTCACCTACTTTTTGGGACCTCTTAGGTCCTTCATATTTGGTGGGAGCATATGGCCTACCGGGTAGTTACGGGTTGGTCTCCCAAGACCCCCCTGGCCTATGCTTGGGTTAACCCAATGACATGTGTGGGAGAGCCCATGCTCCACTGTAGATTTCTGATCGGGTTTACCCATCATTTCCCTTGGGCTAGCCCAAATATATGCATGTTTCGACAATTTATGGGCTAGCCCTGGTGTCATTTGGGATTATCCCAAGGTTGTTATGGGCTAACCCACTGCTTGGGAAGTGTCTGGGGTCCTTTTTTCACTGGGCTAGCCCATAAATGACCACTTTAGCGCCCATTTATGGGCTAGCCCATGGTTACCATTGGGGCTAGCCCCATACCCCATTGGGCTGGCCCATTCATTGGGTGTCAGGGGTCCTTTTTCAGCTTTTTTCAGCTTTTTGGCCCCATTTTTGATAATTTTACCATTATAAATAAGCTTTATGATAGCCATAAATGGAG
>JBBPOM010001359.1:0-11539 GCA_038091455.1 Leccinum uliginosum | reverse complement strand
CACAGTCCAGACACCCATACCTGGGCTCTTTCCATGACACTATCTCAGCGGTGAGACCGGGGACCACCTACTTGTCAGGACCGATTCCGGGTGAGCCCTTTCCGCGTCGCCTCATCCGATTACTGACCCATCCTGCTCCTCAAGGGTCCCTCCAAGACTCGATCGCGTTCGTGCTCACGAATTTCATAGAGATGAACAAGCTCTGGGTTCGTCTCCAGCACCAAGGTCACTCGCGCGACCGCGAGAAACGCGAGATGGAACATCACGAACTCCGCATCCTCGTCGACACCAACCTCTCCGTCTCTCCCAGCTCGACGGCGTCTATCTGGAAGTGTACCAGAAGAGCATACTTTCAGCTATACTGGAACAAGTCGTCAACTGCAAGGACGTTGTCGCACAGGAGTATTTGATGGAAGTCGTCATCCACGTCAGTTTTCCCGTACTATATACTGTTCTGAAATTGTTTTACGAGTCCTATAGGTATTCACGGACGAATCCACCTCCATGCGCTCGGTCCTTTTTTCTCCTCCACCCCTCAGTTACACCCGAAAGTCAACATCAAATTAATCGTCATCATCGCGGCTATGCCGCCCGCGAGGCGGAGACCGTGCCTGTGAGAAAGTTGCGTGGCATACCAGACGACGTCCAGCTGTTTGAGGTGTTTTGGAAACAAGTCGTCGAACTTATCAAGGTACGTACAATGAGATAGGCACAGGCGAGAAACGGTCTGACGATGAGGTCGCAGGCTCGACCAGATCTGTCAATACAAGACATCACCGCGCTCCTAGTCTCTCTCACCAATCTCTCTCTTAGCTGTTACCCAGGCAGACTCGAATACGTGGATCAGATTTTGGCTTTTGCGCATAGCAAAATCAAAGAGTATTCAGAAAGGTACGTTGTATTTCTAGATATATATGTCTACTCCTGACGCCGATCTGATGCAGCTCGGATCTGCACGCTCCACAAACAGCTGCGAATCTCGCAGCGCTGCTCGTCACCCCGATCAACTCATACCAATCAGTGCTCACGCTGTTCGCCATCCCGTGCTACGTCCCGCTCCTAACACAGCAGCTATTTTCAACACGCCGCTCGATCGCACACAGCATCGTCTCGAGCGTGCTCAAGAACGAGACGGTGATCGAGACGCCCGGGGATATCGATGGAGTTTTGGACCTGTGTCACGTGTTGATCAAGGATCAGACGGACGCTTCCGCAGTCGGTGGTGGGCCGGTAAAGGACGTGAAGGAGATACGGAGACAGGGACCGTATGTGGTTGAGAAGGAGGATACGGCGGAGGAGCAGGGGTGGGTGGCACGGATGGTGCATCTGTTCAGGGCCGAGTCGTAGGCCGTACAGTTTGAGGTGAGTGTCCAGGTTCATTGGATCGAAAGAGTCACGAACTGACTGGCTTACCGCACTCGGACAGCTGCTACAAACAACCTGTCGCCACTTTGAGGCTGGAGGTGAACGAATGCGGTATACGTTCCCAGCCCTCATCACTTCCAGCATCAAGCTCTGTCGGCGGTACAAGATTCGTGAACAACTGGTGAGATCACAGTTTACAATGCACATTATATTTAACCTCGACAATCGATAGGAAGACGACGGGCAATCGAAAGTGACCACCATCCTCAAATTTGTGCGCGAATGCACCTCCATCCTTGCCACACAAGTCGACTCTCCCTCGCTGGCCCTCCGTCTCTTCCTCCTCGCTGCTCAAATCGCCTCCGAATGTGGCTCCGGGTTCGAGGACTTAGCGTACGACCTGTATGTGCAACCGTTTTCGGTGTACGAAAACTCGATTTCGGAGAGCTGAGCGCAACTGGCTGCAATCACGTTGATCATTGGGACGTTGCAGGGCGCAAAGGTGTTCGAGGTCGACGGGCATGACACGTACGTTGATTACCAAAGCTGTGTTGCATGGGGCCAAGTTGTTGAAGGAGCTGCATCAGGCCACGGCGGTGCATGCTGCAAGTCATCTGTGGTAGGAGGCAGCGGTGGAAGTGGAAGGAGAGGGGGAGGGAGGGAAGGGGAAGACAAGGAGGGGGGTAAGGAAAAGGAGGGTGCGAAGGCGGTGAGTTCCAGTCTGCACGTTCGCGCTACCGAGTATGACAGACGGTCGTCGACGTTATCCACACCAGCACAGCAAACACGTACTGGAATGTCGTTGCGGATCGCCCATTCGGCGACGGACGAGATCGTTACAGTGCCGATATACTGTGACACCCTCGATCAATATCTGTATTACTTTGATCGCGGGGCACTTGCTGTGCGTATAGCTTCACTCCACACTCTCGTGATGTTGACGAATTTCCGACACCGTCATAGGTGGTCCAAAAATCCATCGTCTCGCTCGTGGAACTTATCACGTCCTCCATCGACAGCATCACCTCACTGTTGTCTTCGGCTTCGTATCTGCGCCCGTCACAACGAATCGAAGGCGTGGCGTCCCCAGAAATGATCCAGCGACATTTCCGGAACACGCTCAAGTACATTCATTCTGAGAAGACGTTGGATAATCCGGGACGGTATGACGAGGAGGAAGTCGTTAGGGCGTTTTTGAAGATGGGGATCACGCGATAGCGGTTGCTGAGTACGTATAGACGCTGTGGTGGTTGTTCGATTTTGATCTGTCGATGCCGTTTTTTTTTGTCATCATCATTGTTTTTAGCCAAGGAAAAGCGCTGTGAGGAGTGCTTCCTTGTCAGGTTTCACATTGGGCTGTGCGAACTGCCTCTAGGCAGTACCTGGCATTTGACCGCGCTGTGCAAACGAAAAATGCGGAATGCCAGTTTTTCCTTCTTTCCACTGTCCAGTCCCCTCCCCCTCACCGTCCCAACCCTGGATGAAACAAGATGGAGTCACAAGGTGCTTTTTTCACTGTAAGTTTGTCCGCGACCCCACCAGTAGTGAAATGACGTTTACGTCAGCCAAGCAGTGGTGGTCTCGAGCCAAGTCTCGTTTTACTACTAATATACATGAGCAAGGGGGCCAGAGGAACTCGATTGGAGAGGCGACTGTCTCGGTCAAGCAGACACTTTCACAAGCAAAGTCAACGTTCGCCAAGTTTGAGCAAGGGAACGGGACCGGCCACATTACCGAGGCAATCGTCCTTGATCGCCAAGCGCTGGACCGTTGCCCACCCGGTCACCACAAGCGATGGGATTCCCTAAATCAGCTTGGTGGTCATCTCTGGGGTCGATACAACCATGTAGGAGCAGTGGAGGACATTGAGGAAGCACTCATCTATGGCAGAGAGGCACTGGAGCTTTGCCCTGATGGAAACCCAAATCGTTCAACGTCGTTAAGCAATGTCGCACTCTATCTCTCAACTCGTTACCGCCGGCTTGGAGATATGACGGACCTCCATGAGGCTATCATCCTCGGGAGACAAGCCCTCGACCTTTATCCGTCAAGGCACCCGGATCGATCAACGTCATTGAACAATGTCGCCATCTATCTCTCCACTCGTTACAGCAGGTTTGGAGATAAGACGGACCTCAATGAGGCCATCATCCTCGCGGGACAAGCCCTTGACCTTCGCCCGTCAGGGCACCCACATCGGTCAACGTCGTTGAACAATGTCGCGAGCTCTCTCTGCACTCGTTACCGGCGGCTTGGAGACATGACGGACCTCAATAAGGCCATCATCCTCGGGAGACAAGCCCTCGACCTTTGCCCAACAGGGCACCCGTATAGATCAACGTCGTTGAACAGTGTTGCAAGCTATCTCACCACTCGATACAATTGTCGTGGAGATACGACGGACCTCAATGCGGCCATCATTCTCGGGAGACAAGCCCTCGACCTTTGTCCCTCAGAGCACCCGGATCGATCAACGTCGTTGAACAATGTCGCACGCTATCTCGCTACTCGTTACGACCGCATTGGAGATATGACGGACCTCAATGAGGCTATCATCCTTGGGAGAGAAGCCCTGCATCTTCGTCCGTCAGGGCACCCCGATCGATCAACGTCATTAAATACTGTCGCACTCCATCTCTCCACTCGATACAGCCGGCTTGGAGATGTGACTGACCTTAATGAAGCCATCATCCTCAGCACACAAGCCCTCGACCTTTGCCCGTCAGGGCACCCCGATCGATCAGCCTCGTTGAACAATGTTGCATCCTATCTCTCCGCTCGTTACGACCGACTCGGAGATATGACGGACCTCAATAAGGCCATCATCCTTGGCAAACAAGCCCTCAACCTTCGCCTGTCAAGGCACCCGGAACGATCAACGGCGTTGAACAATGTTGCATCCTATCTCTCCAACCGTTATATCCGGCTTGGAGGTATGACGGACCTCAATAAGGCTATCATCCTTGGGAGACAAGCCCTCGACCTTCGTCCATCAGGGCACCCCAATCGATCAACGTCGTTGAACAATATTGCATCCTATCTCTGCACTCGTTACCACCGACTTGAAGATATGACGGACCTCAATGAGGCCATCATCCTCGCGAGACAAGCCCTTGACCTTCGCCCATCAGGGCACTCGCAGTGATCAACGTCGTTGAACAACGTCGCAAGCTATGTCTTCTCTCGTTACCACCGGCTTGGAGATATGACGGACCTCGAAGAGGCCATCATCCTCGGGAGAGAAGCCCTCGACCTTTGTCCGTCAGGGCATCCACATTGGTCAACGGCGTTGGGTAATGTCGCACGCTATCTCTCCAATCGTTACAAGCGGCTTGGAGACATGACGGACCTCAATGAGGCCATCATCCTCGCGAGACAAGTTCTCGACTTTTGCCCGTCAAGGCACCTGGATCGATCAACGTCGTTGGCCAATGTCGCAAGCTATCTCTGCACTCGTTTCGAGCGGCTTGGACATAGGACGGACCTCAATCAGGCAATCATCCTCGCGAGACAAGCCCTCAACCTTTGCCCACCTGGCCATCCTGACCGATCATCGTCGTTACGTCCACTTGCACATTGTCTCCGTGTTCGCTTCACCCACTCGAACGAGCTGAATGACAGAGAGGATCTCTTTGATCTCTACACCAAGTTGTCAAATTTCTCACAAACACTCTCACCAGTCGATCTCTCTGCAGCCAAAGAATGGATCACGGAAGCTGAGGGTTTCCGCCATCCCACAGTCCTTCTCGCATACGAAACATCTCTTCGACTACTCGTTCAACATCTCGCCATTTTACCATCTCTGCCCAATCGTCTCCAGAGTTTCAAGGACCTGGCTTCATCCCTAGCAGTCGATGCCTTCTCCGCTTGTCTCCGCACTCAGCGTGAAAAAAAAGCGGTCGAGCTTCTCGAGCAAGGTCGCGGTGTATTCTGGGCTCAGATTGCTCGTCTCCGTTCCCCTCTTGAAGATGTCATCGCGTTCGGCCAGGAAGGACAATCCCTTGCAGACGAATTTACTCGACTCTCATCAGAAATACAAGATACAATACATTCACAAGGACCAGATCAGTACACCAAGCTGTGCAGTCTCAATACTGATTTGCAATCTGCAATCACAAACATCCGCAAACTACCCGGTCTCGCTCGGTTTCTTCTCCCCTCTTCCTTCTTAGAACTCCAGCATGCCGCCATTCGGGGACCTGTGGTCATCGTCAACGCTAGCCAGTATACGTGCGATGCACTCGTTGTCTTTTTTGACAGAGATCCAGTTCACATTCCTCTCGAAATCACGAAATCCCGTGTCCAGGACCTGTCTTTGGACCTCCACTCCTTGACTTTGGCTGCACAGACAATGGACATGGGGAGAGATTTTGCGCGCTTCCTGAGAATCCTTTGGGATGAGGTCGTCTCGCCGATTGCTGATTTTCTTCAGACAACGGTTCCACCTGGCTCACGTATCTGGTGGTGTCCCACTTCAGAGTTTTGTCTTCTGCCATTGCACGCGGCCAATCCGTATCGGAAGGGTCAAATGGGTTTTTCCCATCTGTACATCTCGTCTTACACTCCCACTTTGACTTCCCTCATCCGTGCGAGACGGAATCATCCATCGGCGATGGCTTCGATACACGAGAAGCCTAAACGTTTCCTCGCTGTGGGTCAGGCGAACGCGAAAGGTGAAACCAAGCTCTTCTCCGTCGGCAGTGAACTTGCCATCATTGCTGAGCGCATTCGGGGTTTCGCCACGCTCACGCGCCTTGAAGGTTCGAGATCGAATGTATCTAGAGTCTCGGAGCAGCTGAGGAGGAGCGAGTGGGTACACTTTGCCTGCCACGGTATACCAAACAGGAAGCAACCCTTTGAATCCGCATTTGGTCTCTACGACGGCCGGTTTAACGTGGAACGGATCATGGGCTGCGAGTTAGAGAGCGCGGAGTTTGCCTACCTGTCTGCTTGTCATACGACGGTCGGAGACGAGGAGAGTCCAGACGAGGTGATCCACCTGGCGTCGGCGATGCAGTTTGCAGGGTTCCGATCTGTGATTGGGACGATGTGGGCGGTGGACGACGGAGATACGAACAAGATCACGAGCAAGTTTTACGAGAATATGCTGGATGGATGTGGTCGGCTGGATCACACTCGAGCGGCGTTGGCGCTGCAGAGGACAATGAACTCGTTGGTTGGTATCGTTCCGCTGGACCAGCGGATTCTGTATGTACACATCGGTGCCTAGTACACATCGGACTATGTCTAGCTATATGGTTGTCTCATATGATGTCTCTTCCGATCGCGATACGTTGGTTCAGTGGTATGTTGGTGAAACATAATATTAATTGATATTGTACAGATGTGCCCTCGAGCTGACTCCCGATCCTCAGGTTGCACACCTCATGACCATCACGCAAGTCCAATGAATATGTACTACGTTCACCAATTTATCTGACCTGCATCGAATCGTGGGCGTATAATACTTCCATCGATGTACATTGTCCTCTTTTGAAAGGGGATATTCAGTCATGGTACTTTACAACTGTCTCTCGCCGCTATCTATGCGATACGAATTACCGAACAGTTACGATGATTGAGTTGAAATCGATCGACCCAAATGTGCTCACTTGGAGGTATTTCAGTTCGCGCGCTACACCAGGCAGTAGCATGCTGCACCGTCTGACAACGTCGGTCCGTTCATCTAAGGGAGCAAATACAACAGGGCAAAAAGCAAATCACACACTACGAAACGATGGCAACTTTAAAGAGGTGGTGCGCCAGTTCCAGAATTCGAAAGAAGTCAATCAACAGAAGCATGTTCGCGCATAAAGTTGTACTTGAAGGCGTTGCTCGTGACGAGGTCCTCAGAAGGCTTTCGCCTGCGTGATGAGTGGAGGCGCTGGCATCGGTTCAAAGGCTTCCGCGTGGTGGTGGAAACTCGCGGCGGGCTCGACGTGGTTAGTCGCAAAAACCCGAATTACGTGTTATGGACACAAAGCCGCATTGAATGTCATGCAAGCATACGCTAGTGGACAAAGAGGTCCCGTTAACGCAGAGTATCACAAATTCATACTACATATTCTCCATGTGACATTCAAGTGTCTTCGGACGAGGCAGTGGTGGGCTGAGTGGCAGTGGACTCGGATGGCGGGAACGCAAAACGGCATACGCAGTAAGGAGGTGGGGGAAGAGGAACTTGAGATGCCGGGAAAGGGGGATGGAGCACAAGGCTATGTGCCGGGAAGCATAGGGAAGGCACAAAAGGCCAAACATCGGATATGCGAGTGGGTGTTCGATGGGCGACGGCCTTGACCTGAAGTTACCAGGAACGAGGGGATGATGGTGCATGCACTGGATAGGCTGACCGGGATCATTAGTAGTACACGGTCTCGGCGGGCAGGTACTCGTCGGTGGTGCGTATGCCAAATTATTGGTAGGTTCCGGGGCCGCATCGGGCGAATCCAATTTCAAATTGGGGCACACCTTTCGTACAGCCACCAACGGAGAAACCTCGGGAATAAGAGTGTACTATGTAATACGGGACCGGGAGAGCTGGTTGACCGAACGGACTCAATGATTGAATACACGAGATGCGTTTAGGAAAACAAGGTAACTCATGGCAGGCCAACGGTTACCGAGGGGCATGTGACCCGAGTTGTCTTTCACATCATATCTTTGATTGTGCGAGTTATAAGTGTGATTTGCCATGATTAACCCAATAGATCACTAGCACCCCTGTTATCCATTCTATGTTTTATTGGAAGTAACTTCAATTCCCACTAGCTTCACCTGTGACAATTAGGATGCGAGTCATGCGACGCGTACATCTTTCAGTTTCCGTCATCGGCGAGCGGAGTAGATGGCTCTTACTCACACTTGAACGTGTATTCCAAAATTCCCAATACCCCCTGTCGGTCGATAAGTCCCAGGCTTCTCATTACTCGCGACTAAGCGGCTCCGCTCACATCTATCCACGATTGATGGGCTCCTGGAAGTAATAGAACGTATAAAAGTCCGTCGGAATGCTGTTATTGTAGAGATTGTAGCAAGTGTCCCTCTCCGTGATCTCGATGGGGTTGACAACCAGACAATCATTCAAGCACGTGTACAATTGGAGATTGTAGCCGTCTGGATCATACCAGTAGATCGATTGGAAACCCATGCCATTCGGCGCGCCGTGTGTGTCGTCTGATGGGTAGGTCGAGGTCGCAGCGACCTCGCATGTTCCCGAACAGTCTGGGGCTACAGAAGATGAAAGCGTCGGTGGAGGGATAGGTCACGTCCGGAGTGCCAGTGGTGGGCGAGCCAGTCTCCGGAGGCGTTGCCTCGGGGGACTGGGCGAGAGAGCGCCGCTCGCAGCAAAGATGGCAGCAAAGATGGGTGCGATGGTGGTTGCGTGCATGAGACGAGTGATGAAGATGGACTTGGAGATTCAGAGTCTGCACAATGAGCTACCATTATATACGATATGTCTTGAGTCATGCGAAGAACACCCACCTCCGTGTACAGCTAAATGGCGGCCGAGATGGAGTAACTTGTACCCGAATCTTCAACAGTGTGCTCCGTTGCAATTCCTACGGCGCTGGGACTGTGAGACTGACGCACGCGTTGACACTGTTGAGATCAATTGACAAGTTACAAATAACCCCACATATGTGAGGACGGAAAACGGACTCAGAAACAGCGACAATCTCCAATTGGGGCTCCAGGAAGATGTACAACGTAACTGACAGACGTCCAGCGCATGTATATGCTCAGCAACGAGAGTCGCGGATATCATAGGGTACATACAAATTCCTACAATTGAATGCTACATGAAATGACTCCGGGGATATCTATGTGTATCCAAATAATCAGTGTCAGTACGACTTGTGAAAATGCGAACGGTACCAATCTTCCATCTCCTACTAACGAGACCAGTTGTGACGGAGCTATCAAGAGAACATTGAAGTCAGGTCCTAGCATGAGACTCCTTCGATCTTGAAGCATCCATCCCAGATGGTTCACAATCCAGCATCACCGAACACACTCCTCCATATTAGCCTCGCGGCTTCCTTCCTCTCCCTCACTGCACCGCCGTCTCCGAGCATGGACTTATTCTCGATAGCACGGCGGGAAATATATGGCATCACCTGCATACAAAATTAAGTTTTTTTGATGTAGTAGTGGAAAAAAAAATACATACCTCCACTAGTGCACCGTACGGGACGTACTTGATAACAGACGGGACCGTACTCTTCACACGTCGAGCGATGTAGTTGGTGAGCGAATCCGACATGCCTGTGACGGAACCATGTGAGATGAGTAAATTAGGAAAAGGAAAAAGGCAATAGGCACCGTATAATTGGCCAAACGTAACCCTTTCAGCAACCTCAGGGAGGACTGTCACAGTTCCTCTGAGGTCTCCATCGGCACCCACAGCGTGTTCCTGAGCTAGATCATTGTTAATCAATTGCCCAAGAATAAATTCACACGAGGTCCAATTGTGGGTTCCAAAGAGAACACCAACGCGGGGCGGGTGACCTAAAGACGACTTCAAATTATCGGCAATGGCTCGCACAAGCAGGGCTGCGCATTCGTGGTAACATGCGTCTGTGTCTGGTTTGGTGAAATGAACTGGTGGGTATGAATCAGGTGATATCGAGACGGAGCCTAGTGTCCCCGAGGCGGCCGCAGCATGCGCTGCAAGCTCGTGGGGATGATATGCTCCCCTCACGAGTTTCACACCGAGCGCGTAGTTGTTCCGCCGCGCGAGTGCAAGCGAACGTGAGAGATGAGCGGGTGTCCTACATTGAAGAGGTCAGCCAACTGAATCGGAGAACCGAGGAAAAGTTGTGCGACTCTTCGACGGACAGAAACCAACCTTCTCAGATAGGCTTGATAGGTGACATAAATTACTGGTTGCATATCAGCCTTCGAAGCATTTCTTGATCCTAGCGCCAATTTGCTGGTCAGTCCGCGATCAGGAACTTTGTTGAAGCGCTCCATCAACGCATGTCCGAAAGCGTCGATGGCAGGTTGATACCAGCTATTGGGCGTATGAGCAAAAAGGACAACGACAATCAATATATGGGATTACCTGTGCTCGGCGTCAAGTATAACTCTGATGCCTCGTTCCTTGGCACGCGAACATATCTTGTCCATGTCATTATAGAGTTCTTTGAGATCTGTCACGTCCTGCGCCGTCAACGGAGAACCCCCGGGAATACTAGGAGTGTGAAGAATGCTGAGATCCGAAGATTCGGGGGAACCAGGGTATGGCACGGGTGGGTTCAACGCAGGTCGACTGTGCGTCAGATGGATAGCCAGGTTTCGCAACGCATCCGGATTCTGGAGGAGAGCTGTCTACATCCATATCACCAACAGATTGAGCACGCCAAATCCATCCCAAGATGGGCGAGAGACCACGCACAAGCTTTATGGCGACCCAGGTCCTTCTGCCCCTCGCGTCTTTCGTACCGAACCCGTCCTCGAAATCAGCAGCGACATCAATGCTTCTGACCATCTCCGCGACGATTCGTTTGTGGACAGGTTGTTCATCCGGTTTTCCCGCACTCGGATCCTGGTCGGCATGACCTGTAGAACCGGCGGCCTTGTGTTCGTCAACTTCTACGCTGTACGCAAACAAAGTGCCTTTGTTCTGCTTCCGCAGAGTAGAGAGCAGAGGAAGCGCTGCGTGTGCTGTTTCGCCACCGACGAACTGGATAATGAGGGAGGTCAGATGCCAGCACAGACATCAAATAGTACCGGATACATGCATGTTCGAAGAACGTCCGTCTCACGACGGTCTCTGCGACTGACCCTATGAGGGGGACCTTCAATAATGCATCAAGAATGTCGGGCGCATGGTCCACGATTGTGTCACACGAGATGAGTCCATACACAAAGTAAGTGCGGATAAGCGTGAGAAGAGGCGGCGAGCTATGTTGCGAGGCGGTCTCCGCGAGTTGGAACGGGGGCGAGGGACATGATTTGGCGTCGTGATACAGAACGAGCACTGTGCCTCCAGATAAGGCGGATGAAACCAGGAGCGTTGTTCGAAAGAGATGTCGGGTGCGGGTCTTGAGCTGAGGTGGAGGTGTGGAATATGAGAGTCTCCGGGCAGCATGTCGGACCACCAAGGACGCACGTCGTATCGAGTACATCATGGGGTGCAATTGTTGAATGGCTGGCTATCGAGTTCATGATC
>JBBPOM010001358.1:0-11547 GCA_038091455.1 Leccinum uliginosum | reverse complement strand
AGGAGACCACGAGGACAAGGCACGTTGGATGGCGGGTTTTCCCACAGCTCGTCCGACAACAGCGCGGATCTACCTAAGTAGATCTATGTCAGAGTCAGCATTTGGTATATAACATACACACGTCAAGTTAAAATGTAGAGGGATACATATGAGCATAGGTACCATACTGTAGCTTTTGAACAGAATTTACATATGAACGCAGGTACAACGACTAATCTAGAATAACGTCGAGGGTGCCAGATGGTTCGGGGGGTGCTGACTCGGAATCTGCAACATTTACCTGAATGCGAGGACGGTGATAAAATAAAATAAAATACCTCTTGACCTACGACGTGGTGAATGCACTTCAGGTTCTCGAATCGCATGTTCACGAACAATGGAGTGGCCGCTCTGTCTTATAGTGAGGCGGACATGCCCGACCACTTCATCTGCAGCGCGTAAATCATTCTGGGTGTTTTCAAGAAGGAGTCGGTTGAGTTGTAAGGCGATAGTGTTGCGGTGAACGATCTCGTTTGCGAGATCATTCCGCATCATAGAAATCGCTCTATCGCTCCGCGCAGCCTCCAGAAGCAGGTAAGCCTCCATGCTGCTGTGTGGAGGAGGAATGACATAACCAAAATATGAGCCTGAAGTCGATATCTTGAAATTAGGCAGCTGGAATGGTGTTACCAGTGAAGTGGTCCTATGATAATTCTTTCAACTCAAACTTACTATTCCGCCCGATGAATCGTTGTAGTTGGCCCGGACTTCTTCGTAACTTGAAGGCGTCTCCGAGTCTTTGTGTTCGTCGGCCTGCAAGTTGCCGAATGAGTCGAATTGGTGACTGGGATGAGGTCGGTATATGGGAGAAATCGTGTTCTCGTACAACTCCATACCGCATGGAGCGAAGTGAAATCGCTGATCCGACTTGGACTCGGAGTATTCGGGTGATCATCCTACCCCAATCGCATTGTGATGTCTCGAGAACGCGGATGGGCAGGATTGTGGTAGGGGGGGATAAAGAGTCATGGTGATACGGTGAAAATTGGGTAAGGTTCTGGCGCTGTGCGATACATGTGTGTGCCTTGAGGTGTTGATGTCGTAAGTGTTCTGGCGCGTCCGATCAAAAATGTTTCGTTTCGGCTAAACTGGATTTTACTCGTTTCAACAGTTTGCCTGGACCGAGAGTCCGACCGACCCCACCAGCCGCTATCGTTCCAATGCCTCGAATAAAAACCACCCACGGGCGGATCAAGTTTGTTAGCTGTCCTCGTTGCGGTAAGAAATTCTGCACAGAAACGAACGTCCTTCAGCACATGAACCAGCCCACCGGTTCATGTTACAGTGGAAGTATACCTTTATTCGACGATCATGCCATCTTGGCGGCGCGGGCTAACAGGGCTCCTGTCTCTTTCGGTGCGGATCAGGGAGAACTCGAGCCGCCTGAGATATTGGACGAAGACGATGAAATGAACGAGTTCGCTTCAAACCATTCCGGGGATCCTCCCGACTTGGAACCTTTGCAACTTGGCGTTGGGCAGCTCCGCCCAGGACGATATGTGGAGACGTTCGAAGGGTGCGGGGAGACTTTCCCCGGTGGTAGGACTTTCATGGACAAATTCTGGGCTGATGAGTATGCGGAGCAAAGACGAGAGAACATATTCTACCCTTGGGCGTCGAAGGACGAATGGGCTTTCGCATCCTGGCTGCTACGCTCTCGTCTGAGCATGGCAGCCATTGACAGCCTCCTGTCGCTTGAGATTGTGAGTGGCTACGTTCACTGGCTCAGGTCGGTTTCTAATTCCCTCCAGATCAAGGGCGCTTCGTTGTCATTTCGCTCTGCGAAAGTACTCAGAACACGGGCCAAAACACTGCCGCCGGGGCCAAAGTGGGTCTGCGAAACGCTGCGCCCCGAGTATCCCGTAAAGCGGCCACTGCGACTCTTCTATCGCAATCCGATTGACTGTTTACAAGCCCTTCTTAGCCACCCCCTCTTCGCAGATCATATTTCATTCGTCCCAAGGAAGGTTTGGACCTCTGCTGCAAAACTTTGTCGAGTCTACGACGAATGGTTAAGTGGTGATCGTGCTTGGAGTATTCAGGTGAGCTACCCCTTTCCACTCAGGTTATCGTGAATGACGCCGTCCCAGGAGTCATTGCCGCCAGGGGCTACTCTTCTTGGAGTGGTCCTATCATCGGACAAAACAAATATATCTGTCATGAGCGGCAATCGACTTGCTCATCCAGTCCTCATCAGCCTCGCCAACATCGACGCACGGATTCGCAGCAAATTGTCTCTTCACGCCTATCACCTACTTGCATTACTTCCCGTCGCCAAGTTCGCTCACAAGACTACCCGGATTCGCAGCCTACTACAAGATCGACTTTTTCATCGGGCGCTCGACATCGTCCTCTCGCCGCTGAAGGTCACGGCACGGGTGGGCATCATGATGAGTGACCCCGTTGGGAATTTACGTTATTGCTTTCCCCCGTTAGCCTCATGGATCGCGGATACGCCAGAGGAAAGTCTGGTGGCAGGTACAGGTCCAAAAGTCTCGCCGGTCACCACCGCCACATCCAAGGACTTCGGCGACCCATATCGACATCCTCCTCGCACCGCTGACAAGACTCTTGCTGCAATCCGCTCTGCTTGTTCAAAATACTCGCCAAGGGATTACAAGAACTTTATCAAGACCATCAAATCTTTGGGTTTAAACGGAGTCGTGGAGCCGGTTTGGATGGACTGGGCTTTGTCGGATCCTTCCCATTTTATCACGATCGAACCCCTGCACCACTTCCATCGTTTCGCTTGGGACCACGATGTTCAGTGGTGCATCAAGGCGCTCGGTGATACGGAACTTGATTTCCGTTTCTCAATCATTCAAACCCCTGTTGGATACCGATCGTTCGACGAAGGTATATCCAAACTGAAGCAGGTTACGGGCCGCGATCACCGCGCTGTCCAACGCTATATCATAGGCATTGTTGCCGGTGGTGTCCCTCGAGGCTTTCTCATCGCGGTTCGTGCGCTTTTAGACTTCCGATATCTCGCGCAAGCACCTACGTTCACGGCGGATTCCCTCGATCGCGTTGACCAAGCACTTCGGGAATTCCACGACAACAAAGCCGCCATCGTCCGCCACGGCGCACGGGACAACTGGCAAATTCCAAAGCTGGAGCTTCTCCAGAGCGTTGTCCCGGGCATCCGTCAATCTGGGGCACCAATGCAATGGACGGCTGACGTTACGGAGCACGCGCACGTCGAAGAGATCAAAGTGCCAGCCCGGTCCGGAAATAATCAAAACTACTACAGCCAGATCACCCGGCATCTGGACCGATTGGACAAGTGTTTCCGATTCGACTTAGCAACGTACATCGAGGAATGCCCTGACACAATCCATGCAATAGACGAAGCCTTTTTCGAGGAGGATCACGAACCGGACCCCGAAAAGGTCACCATCTCTGAGTACATCACTCCAACACGCCCTATCGTCGACTACTTCTCAACCTCAACCTCCCTTCTCGAGGGATCTGACCCTGCTTCTCTGAAACCTTTTCGCACATTCGCGACCTCAACTACTGCGTTCCACGTTGCGACCAAGCCCTCGTCGCGGCTTTCTGTTACTGAGGCCGCGATCAAGTACAACCTACCCGGCTTCGTTCCCGCCATTTCGGCATTCCTCGCAGAGCAAAATGGCACCACGGCGCCCCCAGACACGATCAAGCTGCAGATATGGCACACCGTGCGTGTACAGCAGAGGTCATATCACACCGAGGAGTTGGAACCACCCCAAACGCTTCGTGCCAGCCCTCCGTCGGCTTCAAATCCATATGGACAATACGATTCAGTGATTGTCAGCTCCCAACCCGATAGCGACTGGCCGATGCGCGGACTAACTGGACATTCCGTCGTTCAGCTGCGGATGATATTCCGGCCTCTACGGTGTAATTTTTTCGCGGCATATGTCCAGCACTTCAATGTTGGCAATGTCAATCCCATGACTGGGATGCACCTTCTCAAGCGGGCGGTAAGGGCCAACGGAGAGCGCATTGGCGGAGTGATTCCACTAACGTTCGTTCGTTCGCCCGCTCACCTTATCCCTAATTTCGGCGTCGAAGCGCATTTACGGCTGACTAAATCAAGTAGCTATGAACTAAGTACCGACTTCTGGCTAAACAAGTATTGGTCGAAGGAATTGTATTACGCCTTATCACCGCCTGGCCCATCTAGGCACTAACTACATAACCAGTGGAGTCCGTATTACATACCAGATAAACATCGTGTATTCCATCGTTTTCGTTTTCCGATCGATCGCTTCGCTTGCATTCCTTTCGTCTACCCCTTCATTGAACGCTGAACGCTGAACATCGAACGTCGTTTGAAGACTGGCTCGGAAAGTCATGCCGAACCCCAAAGCTAGAGTGAGTAATTGGCAATATTACTAACACCTAAAACATTTTTTCTGATATGGTATGTCTTTGTTTCCACAGTCGGAACTCAAGGCACAGGCTACCCCCTACAACTTGGCGACAGTAGGCCTCCAAGAAAACGAGACTTCGAAGGAGTAAAACTTACTGAACATTGCAGCTCCCGACCATTCCCCAACCATTCAGACGCAAAACCGATTGGCACCGTCCAACAATGGACCGGTTGGTTGACAACGACACTCAAGCCACCGTGCAACTTTCTGAGCAAGACGCTATGTCATTTTTATCATATATGTACCCGGAACGCCTTCTACTCCCAAAGAACGAAACTCTCGAGACATTATTTCACAAGCTACGGTCCAAAGGCCACTACAAGGAGGGAAAATGGTCGCGATATCCTGTGGTTGACCCGAACAATACCTCGAATCGCGAGAATAAGCTCGCAAAATTCCTCAATAGCGTGCGTGCCGATATATCTCGTGCATGTGGGATATCGTGTTTGTAAGTCTTTCCTTTTCATTGTTAGCGCTCAATGATTCACTCACTAATCCAGTGAATGGGATGCCAAATCCGCAAACAAACCCCTCGATGGCGCGTACTCAGCGAGGAAACCCGATATAACTTGTTACTTTCAAACTCGCGACGGCAACATCAAACACACCTGGGAACATGTCGTGACATTCTGCGAGGTGAAGACTCGAGCCGACAACAAGAGAGAAAAAGAATCGTTCACGGAACTCTCTGGAAAAGCATCATGTCTGTTGGGTGCGCAAGATGGCCGTCACCTCGTTTCCTGTATCCGTATTCTCGGATTGTCCATATACCTCACGACATTCCATCGTAGCGGGTCAATCTCGACCTGTCCCTTTGACATCAACTCTTCGCCACTCCAATTCCTGCGTATTTTAATTGGCGTCTCTTTGCCGGATTACTCAAATATCGGATTTGATACCTCGATCAGGTGGGACGGTCTGGAAGAGGAGGACAATGATTCGGAGTACGGCTACTCCAACTCGGAGGAACCACACCTTATTTCTCAGCTTGACGGATCTAGCTTGACGGAGCTTTCGGATGACGATGAAGACACTGTCGAGGGCAACAAAGAGACCTGGAAGACGGCCAAGTGGTTGAAGATTATTGATAAAGACCGCAAGCGCCACAAGATCTGGCTCAGGAGGGTCTTAGCTATATCTGACGGCCTAGCCGGTCAGGGCACGACGGTCTGGGAGGGCGAGATAGACAAAGATCTTGCGGACAAGGCCGTCGTGATCAAGGACGCATGGACTGACCCCCTCAGGAAGTACACCGAAGGAATGATTCTACACATTTTGGACCAACACGGCATCGAAGGTGTCCCTACGCTGGTCAGCGAACAGCAAGTCAAGACTCCCCTCCGGGATCCTGACCGCCAGGACACTAAGGCCAATCACTCTACGCATTTCCTCCTCTCATCCCTCCCCCAGGATTCCACTTTCCACTTGCGGACCCTATCTCGTCTCGTCTCTCGACCTGTTGCCAAGCTAATCCTCGAATTTTCGTCTCTCGGGCAGCTCCTTGTCGGATTCCTCGATTACATCGTTAGTCAGTACGCTTTCAATTTCACGATCTCGAACATCGATCGCTAATTAAACTCTAGCACACAAAGATGCACTTGAGGAAGCCGGTATCCTGCACCACGACGTCAGCCCCTCCAATCTCTTCCTCGCCAGGGCACTCAATCGAACCGATCACAGCACACATATGGACCATCTTTCTGACGAGGAGCGGGAGAGCTTATGCCAGAAGATACAAAATCTCAAATGGCGAGGAGTCCTTGGCGACTGGGGTTACGCAGTCCCCGCCAGCAAAGCAGTTGCCCTGGCGACCACCCTCTCGGACACATCAAACGTTGATGTTCTCCGTTATGGACCTCCGACGTCGCTGATCGAAGCTAACGATTCTGAGCTATCATTTCAGTATGATAACTGTGTCCCCGCCCGGAAGATTAACTCTCGAGATGCGCCCACATTGGTACCTGTTTCGGATCTCACGGCTGACGACAACGTCGTGCTGCTCATGGGCACCGATAGTCCGGATAATGATCCTCGCAAAACGATCGATTTATGTCCGCTATATCGGACGGTTAGTCTCACGATTTTCATTCTGCTGAACGTTGAGCTGACGGGTGACTTAATTTAGGGGACATGGTCATGGATGTCGGCGCAGCTCGCAATGGCTGGTCCAGGACAGCCGGTGATACACAATGCCATGCACGATCTTGAATCGTTTTTTTATGTCCTCGTTGGGATCTGCGTCCTTTACGACAGACCCTCGAAGCAAAAATCCGAAGGGGATCTGGAGAAGTGCTACGACAAGTTCTTCAACACGTTCGAGCCAAGCGTCCTCAAAACGGTTACCATCCAATCTGACCTTACGTGGATCCCGTCTGTTGTGAAGCATATACATCCGTTTTTTGAACCAATCATTCCACTCCTCACCCTCCTTCGGTCCGAAATCATTCTACCCCTAGCCTCCAACGAACAGGGATGCTTCTACCGCAAGACTTCGTGTAATCACGACACATTCATCAAGCATATCGTTACGACTCTGTCCGAACTTGGGCCCGAACATTGGGATGAAGCACTACTCAAGTCCAAGCCCTCTCGCTTATCCGAAATTACCACCACGCGGTCCGAGTCAGGACCACCAACACCTGCATCGCTCCTTGCACCCCCGACAGTAGTGAAGGACCTCCTCCTAGGACGCGGCAACTTTCGGAGCGACCCCGGCGTTCATATCACGGTCACACGAATCTGAGACGGGATCGAGACAGCGATTCCGACGAATACATACCCTCCAGTCCCTCGAAACGTGCCCGTTTGGAGTTTCTCCGACCTTCTGGATCCATGGGCCCGCCCTGCCGTAAGACCCGCAGTACTGGTGCGGTACCCAGGTGATGTTCTGCCTCACAAAACAAACTATTCCGGTTTGGCCACAAAAAAAGCTCTGACTTAATTATTATATTATTTGCTTGTATGCGTACCAACGATTCCTTGTTGTATGGACTCACCACTGCTGTTGATGTGTTCGTACATAGTACTACAAATGTACGTACATGTATGTACAAGGTTTAGTTAGTGACGTGTAACGGCTGTCGACAATGCCGTGGTTTCGTTTTTTTCTATATTATCTGGTTGTACGTCGGAATCTGGAAAATTGGATCGTCGCACCCTGCATTCCCATGTCTTCTAAAAGGAAAATTTCCAAGGAAGCCAACGACTTCAAGGTTGCTGATGGGGACGTCGTTTGCAACAACAAACGACTCACCAAACGACCTCGGCCCGAGGAGCTGTTTGACGATGATCAACTTCTTGGTCAACGTTCTTTTTTTTCTTCACTTTTTTTATTGACATGCTCTCTCATCGCAGACGGCGGGTCCGACATGTCAGAGTTAAGACGTTCATCGCGGACTGGGAAGGGCTCTGGTGGATCGATTCAACAACTGCAAAACATTGAGCGAATTCAATCTACAAGACACTCACGCCAATCCACCTGAATTCTCGATGCAGCGACGGAAGGGCAAGAAGTCAACGCGATGGCCCCTGCCCATCCCACTGACGCAGTGTATGATGACGAGGAGGTTCCGTCATGGGTGGAGTCTTCAGCTCCACTGACCCAAGTGAGACCAACCTTCACGCTGTCGCAATCCGGTCAATACGGCTTCAAGTTATCCTCCCAGACTCGCGGCAATACCGAACGTGGAGCAAGGTTCAATACTCCGGAGTTCGACGCGGTTCCTGTTATCGGTAGACGGGTGTAAGTGTTCATCGTCTGTTGTACTAAATCCCATGCTAACTCGCAACAGGTCTTCGGCAGCATCATCCCACTCTTCTCGTCCATCCTCCCGCAGCTCTTACCCATTTTCTACAGGCGTTGTATCGCATGCCGGTTCCGAGCTCACTCCAGCAAGCTCACGTGCTCCGTCCGAATGC
Source organism: Leccinum uliginosum (assembly GCA_038091455.1). Taxonomy (NCBI): domain Eukaryota; kingdom Fungi; phylum Basidiomycota; class Agaricomycetes; order Boletales; family Boletaceae; genus Leccinum; species Leccinum uliginosum. Next base: position 3,169 of record JBBPOM010001358.1, on the reverse strand, counting down.
GGGACAACTGACGAGTACGGAATAGATACCTCCCAGCCTAGGCGACGGACCTCGCAACTTCGTATTCTTGCTGCGGCTGCAACTCAGCCCTCTGATGCACCGGAGATCGATGAGCTGTCTCCAGATGAGGACGAACGCACGGCGCAGTCCGTCATTCGAAACGACCTCAACCGTAAGTGCCTTTTCAACTCGGCGACCACTTGCTCATTCTTTGTACTTCTAGGTGCCCACGAGAACACAACTGCGGGTGCGTATTGGATAAAAGTCAGCTTTCACTCACTCACGACGACTTCGCCCAGGTACCGTTTCGAGTAACTGCAGAAACAGGGCAGAATCCACGATTCGCGACGTCGTACCAAACTCCCGGCAGCTTTCCGAGTCTCCCGCGACCCCTCGAAGTAAGTAAAGATCGACTTGATATATCTGACTAACGAGATTATCAGATGACTTGGATGACGTTGTTGCTCAGCACCGCCAGCGTAACCGCCCTCCGCGCCTCCCAGATAACAGGGAGCTTATGGCCGTGCGAAGCCAGCAGCAGTCGGTGTCACGACGTTCTCTCAGTGTTAGCCGCACCATGATCTCCACAGCGGATGATGCGGATCAAGTGGAGGCTCCCATTTCACAACGCCCTCAAGCCATACCGCAATCCACTGATGGTAATTCTCCCGCCAATTCTCTTCCGCAATCTATCGTTAGGTCTGCCACATCCGGTGCACATCCGAATAGCGCGGATCCGTCTCAACTTAGCTTTTACGCCCCTCCCGTCCGCGATGTCATCGAGCGCGCCAAACAGTTTTCTCACTGCGACCTCGCATCCATCAATTCGTTCCCGACACGCCCGCAATTCAATACCAAGGCTGGTGAATACATCAACGAGGCCATAGTTGAGCGTCGCGGGTGTGGGTTAGTCATACCCGAGGGTGAGTATTATTATAATCCTATGTGATGTGAGACTACCTTTATTTCTCAAGGCTGGTGGCCTCAATATACCAGTGGCATCACCAAACTCGTACGTATCAACCCTTTTTCCCCCGCTTCTTATTGTAACAATCTCGAGTCAGTTATGGGAAGATATAGCAAACTGGCGGTCATCTCTCAAAAAGAAGGCGCGAAACATCGTTCGCGAACGTTATGAATGGGATTCTCAAAACCGTCGTTCGCTCAACGCGGACATCGCAAAGACGCTACTGGTACGTGGTACATTTTTGAAAGATGGCCAGGACGAGGAGGTAAGTCGTATATGCCCAGCCGTTACTGAGCTAATATTCTTGACAGGGCCATACAAATAATCTTGCACACCCCGCGCTGGCTGGCCTGGTCGTCGACTTCTTCTACGCCGGTTCCAATGCTGTCGGTAATCTGTTCCCTGAAGTTTTTTCAAGCGAAGTTCCGCGCGCCGCCGTCGCGCTCGCTGCCACTGCGGTATGTAAACACACTCTTACGTTTCTGTGTACTGACATCCATCAGATCAAGCTTGCTATTGATGAAGTCGCTGCCGAGGGCAAAGAAGTGGCATTCAAGCGAGACATTTATGTCGACGTTTATGTCGATATTATGGGCCTTATGGTCAAATGTGATACGACGCCCATCCACCGGGCCAAGACCAGGGAACTTCGTGTTCATTGGGCCAAGATCGGAAGGTAGGCACAGATCAGTGTGTTTGAATAATGGCTGATGAAATTGTTTTTTAAGGAACGGTAGTGGGACAGCCATGGTAACCAGCTTTGACGTAGATCTTGATTAGATCTGGTGCTGGGTGACAGCTGAATTTGTAATCGTTTGTTATCTCGTTTCGAATATTATGTACCTTGGCCGGAATTGGAATATGATTGTCCGTTGTTTTTCTCTGATTATTTGAGCCGGCGGCCCTGCCAGTGCTGGTTATTGTTTGCTGTTCCGAGCTGTAACAGGCTGTGTGATTTTGGCCAACTCTATAGTGAGACATGTAAGAGTTTCTGTATCCAACTTGATTAGCCTTTTCCAGACTGGGTGGATACTGGCACATCCTGGGACACTCTAGAAAAGACTCACCAGTTAGGTACCTTGTTGGAGTCACTGGCCAGCTGTAACTGCTGGCCAGCACTGGCCAGCACTGGCCAGTAGAGGGTCAGTTTGCTGATGTGAACGGGATCTTGGGCGAGATAGATGAATTCGACGATAGCGCGAATAGCAGAGATGAACGGATCAGGCACAAGGCCCACCAATAGAGGGATTATAGTCCTTTCAATGTCGCAGTGATCTTGGCCCGTCATTTGTTTCACGTGCGAGATCCCCGAAGAGAAATGGCAGACGCCGACCTGCCGATGTAAACATTTGAAGCGGGTGTCGAGCGCATGTGGACCAGTGAGCTCCTTGCACCAGGCAAGGACGTGGTCGAAGAAAAAATTGTGCAATGTATGGAGGATCTCTCCGGTTAGAAACAGAGACGGTTCGGCAAACCGCCAATTTCTCCAGAACGGTAAGTGGACACCCAGTAGCTTGCGCAGCTTGGCTGCTTTCTGAAAGGCAGCGAGGTCCCACGGATCTACTTTCTTGCATAGTTCAATGATCTCTGTAAGCATATGTTTACCTGTCCGAGGTTCAGAGGGATCAACAGAGCCGAATTCTGATTTCTCGGCCATGGTGACAGGGGAAGCGTTGGCAGAAACACAGGCTACCAACTGTTGCTCTGGGAGATCTCCGATGTAAGAGGCGAGAGGCGTATAGCCATTCCGGAGTTGGCCTGAAGGATCACTGAAGATTGCGCCCTGGAGAGCGACGTGCTTAGTGTTTAAAAGTCCAGTCCTAGGACCGGAAAAAAACTGAAGACCCAACCGGACCAGGACCGTTAGCAACTAATTTTTGCAACCCAGAGCAACCAGTTTCTTTTAGTTTCGGTTCAGTCTTTTTGACTTGGAAAAATAAATAAATCAGTTGGAAACTGGTTGCAACCGGTCTTTTTAGGACCGGTTGCACTTGCCGACACAAAAAATATCTATACTACCAACTCCCGAGTGCCAGAGAATATATCCTACAAAAGTTCAAATCTCGATAATCTCGACCTCCTTTCTGTCGAGCATGTCGAGCTCCTCATCCGCCGCAAGCAGCTCTTCATACTCATCCAATGAAACCTCTTCGACCTGTGCCGAGTTCAAGGCTGCTCGGTCGACAATATGATTGCGCCAGG
>JBBPOM010001357.1:0-11561 GCA_038091455.1 Leccinum uliginosum | reverse complement strand
TTTCTATTGGCTAAAACCGCCTGACTGTGGGAATCCGCGCTCCCTGCCAAAGTCAAACCAAATTTACCAGACTGTCTATCGACAGCTGTTCGCCTCACAGCCTCATAGACAGTCGGTCACCAGACTAACCATCTCACTCGAGACACTTTTTCCCATATCCGAATCATCTCACTGTCACAGACTCTGAACGGCAAGAATGACGACCCTCGAGCAACCAAAAGCAAGAGTATGTCGGATCGATGCTAGATGAAAGTCCTTCATTCGAGTCTTCAACCTCTTCTAGGAGCCCGAAATCATCAAACCTGAGTCGGGACCAGTCCAGGTTAACCAATGTGCATTGATCCGCAAAATTCTCTCTCGCTACTCGTCCGAGTTTTCTGGTAGGCATTGTCGTTCGCTTCGTTGGAACTTGATCGTTAGTTTCACTGTCGCTTCTGCTCATTTCCATCTGCCAGTGTTCCGAGAACTCCTCCAAAACTCTGATGATGCAGGATCTGACAATGTTGACATTCGTTTTGAGACGGCATCTGGTGTGAGTGGACATGTATACGCGTGACGTGTGCATCTACCTGACTTTTTTCTGGAGACCACAAACTCGAAATGCATCGTTCAGAACTCTGGTCATCCCTTCAAAAAAGAAGACTGGGACCGACTCATGGTAATCGGTGCGTCACCTAGTTCTCGTCGACCCTGTATATATATTTCTTCATTCAACCTAATCCATACAGCTGACGGTAACCCCCACTCAGGGAAGGTTGGGGCATTTGGTGTTGGTGTGTCGAATACGCACAGCATATAGGACTAAATAATATATTATTTCAGGATTCTATGCTATATTTTCTCTTACTGATCATCCTGGGATCCCTGTTGTAGTACTATCTGGAGGTACGTCTTGTTTGTCCTTGCCAGTGCCAGTATGTGTTTGACACTGGATGGAATTGAAGGGCGTAAGATGGAGTTTCACTGGGAGGTCGGACAACCGGGACAACTTGGACAAGTAAGGTGTCACTGACTTCAACCGACTATGTGCTCAATTTAAAGCTAGTTGTGCTACCGCCTAAGCGAACATCATACACCTGACAAGGGCACAACAATCGAGATGTCGCTCAAGAACGACATTCCGGAAAGAGATGATTTGTTTCAATTTCTTGCGACGTCGATCACTTTCATGACCCATCTGAAGAATGTTGAGGTTTTTCTGAATGAAGTTTCCATCGGCCGCATCAGCGCCGTGACTCGGATAGAGAAGATTAAAGACAATAGACCTCCTATTAAAATGGAGCCAGTCAGCCCTTCGAACGTGAGGTTTCTGGAACCGCTTCAACTTCAACATCGTCGTGAGTATTGTTCACTGGCAGTTGTAAGATACTCTTTTCTGACCGTGCCATTGGTTCAGGATTCACCATAGAATACTTTCCAGACCCCAAGAAGCAGCCAAACAAATCTTCCACACTAGGTCTGAGTAAATACAGCATCGTGGCTGGGGTTGAGATGGACCCCAAACTCGAGGATGAGCTATTTCAATGTACTTTCAAGCATCGAGCTCCTGAAGTCAAGTATAGCCTGATATATGTGAGTTCTTTGGTTTCCGTTTGATGTTAGCATCTATTAATGAACTACACAAAGACTGGAAAGGATGACTATGATAAAAGCTCCGCGCATATGGAACACCGCCAGATATTTCAAGAGCTTCGTGCTGATCTGGATGAGTATGGAATCCTCATACGAAAAACGGACCCTTTGACTGATACCAAGTTGATAGGGCATCGCATTCGAAGATCTTCATTGTTGGTAGATCAGCCTTCCTGTTTGCTGGTTTTGCTAACTCGCTTTTCCAGGGTCATTCCACTCGTCAAACAACAGGTATTGGTGGCCACATGGAATCACAGTTTCTTTCCACTGTTGAACGTGAATCGATTGATTTAGTGTAAGTTCTTCTTTATCTGAACCTCATTTACATCAGGGAAATGGTGAAATTTTGATCAATCCTTAACTACAATTATCTTGTTCATAATCTACATCCTGATATATCATTGTGATGGTCCAATTGATCAAGTCAGATATGGCTGGACTTATTAGCCATATATGATAAGAAGAGGCTATTGTGCTAAGAATGGGCATATTTGTTGTTGTTGTGTGTCCGGCCAGATGCTGATGCGGTCTGTGCATCTCATCATACATTCTCTTGCTGATGTGACACTGACAATAATCAAGTCTCCTGACCATTTTGATCACTTTCAGCATGCTTTTTTTGCCTTGCCATGCTTTCAAGGAGTGGATCAATGGGCAGATCACTCGTTTCGAGAGTGTCCGACAGCGCCCGCATGAGTTTGCTTGCTAAGCAGTAAGTTACCACTGCCTGCTTTTTTTCTCACGTTTGTCATCACAACGCGCCTCGCCAGCTGCTGACGGATTGTATGTCTTACAGATCTAATGCCGACATGATGTTGTTCAACCCAAGGTACGTCGTACTCGCATCTTCGTGTCATCCGCTTGCTTGCTGATGACAACCAGCCGTCTGAGCATCCTGACCACTCTCAACACCTTTGCTCACATTACCGCGTTTTCAAGCAATGTACTAATGGGGCAGATCACTCGTTTCGAGAGCGTCGACAATGCCCGCATGGATTCCTTTGGCGGTAAGTTACCACTACCTGTTGTTTTTTCTCACGTTTGTCGTCACAACGCGTCTCGCCAGCTGCTGACGGGTTGTATGTCTTACAAGATGACTCGACTTGATGAAGTAGATCTGACACCGGTATGATGTTGTTCAAGACAAGGTACGTCGTCCTCGCACCCTCTTACCGTGCGGTGTCTTACTGACGACGATCGACAACACAGCCTCTGGTTGTTCGATTAATTTACGTTCATAAATACATAGAATTCACACTTCCTTCGGGGATCGACAATTTGTATTAAGATAGCATAGTTAACTATCTATAGCAATTATATAACGGTCGAAAAGATGATTCATCAAGCATCCGCAATGACAGCCCTTTGCCTTTCTTTGTATTCTGCCCGCTTCTGGCGGATCCTCGCAAAAGCACTGTTTTTGGATGGAAGCCGCTCAATATCAGCGTACAGGGGGAATATCTGGCTAAAATCACGTTGTGGTTACCACGTTGTCTCGCATCGAAGAAGCGCAGACCTACCGGTTCCACCATGTCAACAGCTGATCGACCTCGTCTTTTTCATCGGGGTCATCCAGCAGCTCAAGAACGGTGTTGTAAAATCGCTCTGAATCTGTAACATGGTCAGTGCGCGAAAACACTTGAGCGGATGTCAGTGCGAAACGAGCCTTCAAAATGTTCAGGAGAATATCTTGCATTAGATCAGCGCACATACCTGAGTCGACACGTAAGCAAGGGAGGCCTTCGTGACCGACCGCATGCCATGAATTCGCGCGTTACCAGACCGGGTCGCTCTGGGCTCTTGGTCCACAGAACTTGGTGAGGTGAAAACATGCTTATATGCCTGACCACCGGCCGAATTAGTGGTGTGATATCGAAGGACCAACCGAAAGACTCACAGAAACCAGGAGACCGCTCCGGAGGAGCCCGTTCCAGGGGTCCTCTGCATCATACGTATAATTCGCATAAAGAAAAACCGGCCATTGGTCACCAGCGACTTGAATTTGACCATTGACGAGTTTCGTCTTTGTCCTAGGCCAAACGGTTAGCTATGCGACCAGTGAGTCGACATGAAACACACTCTGTATTGGCCCAATCAAGCCCGGCAGGACATAAGAGTGCGCCGGTACGTTCGTGATTGAAGCCACGACCGGCCTTGACGTTGCGGGGAATGTGAGGGCTTAGTGATTGACCCTTTGGGGTGATCCAATCAATTAGCGCGCTCTTCATCCCCTTCGTGTCGTCCGCTCTCGCGCCGTTTGAACCCTTTTGAATCTGTCAGAGAACAACGTTGTTAAGCCCCAACATCGGATCATGAGAGCGATGAGGCTTACCAGCTCGGCGATGTGTATGACATCTTCATTTGAGGCCGTCATCAACCTGGCTTCGAGCCCAGGAATCGTTCGCAACAGGTCGTGAAAAACTGCGTACTCCTTCCTATCCCTAGTTGTAAAACAGTAAGAAGTTGACAAGTCCACTGTTGAAGGGAGTATCACTTACGCCGCGGTCGGTAAATCCGAAGGGTCGGCCTCTTGATCAGCCATGACTTGCAGACCGTTAGTGATCAAGGTCTGGATGTTGCAGAAGGCGTGGACTGCCCTCCCGAAATGGCGGCCGTGGTGGACTAGTGGATCCTGCGTGGTCCTGCAGGCCGCAGACCGCGATCAGTAGTGGTCATAAGGCGAGGGATCTTACACACGGCTTTTTCCTGGGTCCGAGTTGCAACGCAGTGGAGATCCCTCGTTTTCGGCGAGCGGACAGTACGGCAGACGCTGCATCATCACCGCTTGAGTCATCGGCCATCGCCAAAGAAGATTAGAAAAGGCGACAGAAGACCTGATGGAGCATGGAAGGAAGGTGGAGCTTTATATGTGAACGAGATCCGAATTGAGAATAAGATTCCTATCACTTACTCAACTTACCCGACCGCGAGTGGGCAATCCCAAATGATTTGATTTAGCTTCGGATGCATTGCTGGAATACCCGATCGGGAATGCACCGCTCCCTGCTCACCCGGTCGGGTAAAGGCAACAACTTGGGCCCTGACTCAGAGGGGAGATCTGAATTTCGAATACTGTACGTTAAACCGCAGTATCCGAGAGCGGTCGTAGCGTTGACGCCACATCGCAGTACCCTGAGTCGCAGTAGAAGACACTGACATGCACATTCAATTGTTACTCACTTGTGTTCGTCGCGCTTCTTCGTTTCGGTCGCCGTCTCCCCCTTTCTGCCTCGCGTTCGATCTCGACCCACTCGCTGGGGTGCTTCTGAGTAATAGAAAACGACCGGCGTACAGCATCTTTGTTGAGCTTGATGCTAAATTTATCGAGTTTATGTACTAGACGTCTCGGAGTGTGACCGTGACCACCGGGTTGCACAACTGCACAACTGCACAAAGCGTGTTGTTACCAATTTCGCGAGAGCGCGGGAAGAACGCAGTGAAAGGGACCTGTGTGTGACACAGACAAACTTGACCCGGGCCCGCTCTGCGTGTTTGCGAAAAGTCGCCCTTTGCTCCGAAACTGCGGAGAAAATAATTGTAGTGACCGGTGAGACCTGCACGACATTCGTGAAATGGGATGAAACTGCGACGTTGATCATATCCAGGAAAACGATCATACCTCAGGCCTCAGGGGACGCACCAGGCAGATCGGCGGTGCGGTTGAGGTGCGCCAGGAACGACTAAGCATCATGGGCTTACGTGATGCTCGATTCATTGCGGCGTCTTCTATCATATTATGTATATTATTGGCAGCTGCTTGTACACATTGCACCGATTGGCATTTATATAGAGTTGCTAGATTTATTTCTCTCCCCGGATCACGATTTCCACAGATCACTCTATGATAAGTTCTCCACCCGTCAGAGTCGACTCTCAGTCTCCTTCAGCTTTCGATGCCGCATTAGCGGACATTATCCATGCCCACCACCCAGGAACGCCGCTCATCACATCCTCGGGTGCCATGCGGCTCATACGATTACCCACTGGCAGCGCCACTCAGACTTCCCCATCCCCGCTCCCCGAATTCACCGGCCTCACTAATTTCGAGGTCGAGCGTACGGGCTGGCTTGTCGATATTGACAACTGCGAGGATTTGTCACCCATCACGGACCCGATGTCAGCAGCTACGCCGAGTCCTCCGATCCCCACCAGGAGCATTCTAGTAGGCGCTTCGAGACCCCCCATCTCAATCCACCACCCCGGCACACCACTTCTCTATTACAGGCTGATGGCGGTCAACGCCAAATTCTGGGCTTTGCTCGTCTTGGACATCAATAACTGCTTGTGGGCGCGGATGTCTCACAAGGTTTCTGGACGCGAGCCATCGAAGACAATGTTTTTAGAAGTATATCAAGAGGCTATTGATCGCCAAATCGCGCTGTCGGATGATAGATGGGAACACGGTCCGCCTTTTACCCATCAATTTTTGTTCTCGACTAACGTGTCCTCAGTATCAGTCTCCTTAGATGTGCCGGAGCAGGCAGGCGATGTACTCCATCCAAGGGATGTACTCAAAGTTGTTGAGAGGGTCGTCGAAACTACGCCGCTCGACACGGAATTCATGAGTGTCCTGAAAGCTTCGGTAAGCGTTTGATTCTAACTAATTTCGCTCGTTACTTAGCAGACTTCAGTTTACCACAGGATGGGTTCAGTTTCGAAACCATTGCCACAAGCAAGCCGCCCTCGTCTGCCTACCCCACACTTTCGCCAACTGCGTCGGGCTCCTTCCTCCCAGATCTGAATTCACACATCAGTATCGTGCGAAACTCAGAGCGCTACTTAAAGACCATTCGAAGGGTCTGGGCCTGCTGCACCAGGAACCCATTGTTGGTGACCAGCCAGAGCTGTCCGAGGTACGCCACACTTTCGCCTTGATCTGCAAGCTCATCATAATCGTTCATAGTTCTCATGGTTCGGCAATTCTACTCTACGGAACATTGTTCATTATGCTCTCTACGACCCCCTTTACCCCGGCTGGTCTGGGTTTCTTCAAGACGTGAGGTCTGATACGCATGGATACCGTTCTTGGGCCCCGCTTTCTGTCGCCACGCCTCGTCAGCTAGCTCAAATTCTTTCTTGGGTGAGCGACAACTTTATATGAGTTACATAAGCTGATTTCCTTCTCAGATTACCGCTTATCTAGAGTATCAGCTGCAGGAGGCTGAAAAACTCACGGACGAACATCTCACCCCTGAATATGTTCAGCCCCCCGGCGACCTTGCAGCGTATTGTTCCGTCGACAAAATCGGGAAGTTGGCGAATCAACTCAATAATTGTTTCTCTTTCTTGCGTGGAGGCACCGGGAATGCAGCTGAGATGAGTAAATTTGAGCCCTTCAAGGAACTGATGAAGAATACCCACGAGTTCGACACTTGTTCGGCTGCGTTTACGGTTTTTCTTACCCGGCCCACTCATCTCCCATACGAGCAAAGCGTGCTGGCATATCTTCGCCCTGCATCTCATCACAGTACTTAGTTTCTTCTCCGCGGACCCTGCTGGCCTGTCGGTGCTCGCGGGGTCTATATCTCGTAATCCTGTGCTAAGTCGTGTATATATGGAGCCGTGACATGTGTATCATCTTTTCTCCTACTTTCATCATGCTTGAAGGCGCCTATCAATGCCATTCAGACTGTGGTGTATTTATAATGCTCCCGGGGGAAGTTCCATTTGAACATTCAACCCTTCGTCAAGCTCCAGTTATGACTCCTTTCACTGAGGCAAAAGCCTCTGGGCTGGAAGGGGCAGGCTTCCCCATCCATGACCTCGACTCTTCTTGTTCTGCTTCCGCCGCTTCTGAAAAGTTCAACAAAGCTGATGCTTTTTATTGTAATGTCAAACGGGCACACCAAACAAAGGTACCCTCAGTCATATATTTTCCCTGGGCGACTAGCATTCATCTTATCGCAGTTTACCCCAATGAAAGTCCCTACTCCCCGACAACAGAGACTCAAGATGTGGCATGGAGCTCTGAAGCGGAAGAAGCAGCTCGTTCAACAACTTCTGGAGACGCAGAAACTCATCGAAGATGTAGAACTAGAGGCTTCCGAATATCTGGCGCAGGATACCATCGCTCTATATCATCGAAGGTATTACGACGTCGAGATCAAAGATAACCCTGAAGGAGTCTTCGTCTCTGCGATTTCTGCCGTCAAGTTGGGTCCAAAGACGAGTATTTAAGGAGTGCGTGCATTAAAATGTTACGCGCGGAACGAGGTATGATGATCTTGACTATTACTATCGCTAGGTATCACGGATGCTGCAGCAGATCATTTTCCTTTGTAGTTCTTGTCTTGTATTCTTGTTGTAATGTCACTCCGATTGCATCTATCAGACTTACGCACGACTCGGTGTTATATTTTATTTTCTACGTACACGGACGTTGACAGAATGTCGCCATCAGGTTATACTAGTAGTTGCTTCGAATTCGAATTCAGATTTGGCAGGAGAAAATGGCGTGAGCTGGTGGCCAGCTCGCATAAACTTGAAGAACAATGTTGGCATTGTCAATCTGACCAGTCTGTTTCCTAGCACGCCGCCAGGGCGTGACACGAGTAGGATTCCAAGTCAAGTAAAGTATAGGAGCTCAAGAGAGGGTCGAGGGATGTAATTTCCTTTATTAGTCAACAGTTCGCGCACATCCGAATCTGTTTGGAACCCTCAAGCGAGAATTCGAATCCTTCAAGGCGAGGTCACGGTGGCCAGGTAGTAGGACTCGGATACTGATGCGGCACGCATTTCAAACAATGGTATTATCGGTAGGTGTTGGGACTCGCGTTTACTCCCTATGAACTTCTACCACTGGCCCATCGCAACTCTTGTTTCATCTTACAGTTCCGTGTTTTCAACTTCGGCATCAAATGGAGGGGCTGTTGGTGGTGTGGAAGTATGTTGTATACATCTCACTCTCATCACTCGTTCTTTGACCCTTTCTAGTGGGCCGTAGGATCGTGTTTCATTCCATGTATCGGGATGTCAATGGCAGAGCTCGCGTTATCGGCACCCACATCAGGAGGGGTGCGTGTCCCGCCACATAAATTGAACAAGGTATGAACGTTGTGTTTCAGCCGTACTATATGACATATACTCTATCGTCCCCATGACTCTTGTGTAGGTGGCACCCGTCGGCCGTCGATTACGGACAAGGTCACGGTACAAAGCTACGAAGCCATTGGGAAAGTCACATCCCCTGGTCTTCTTTCCCTCCCAAATTAACTGTGGTGTCGAGCGTAGTATCAGCGACAACAGGACGCGCTCTACAGCAACTCCTGCATTCTCCTCCGATCTCGAAGGTCTCCCCTTTCCGAGTTGCCCCCATATCTGTTTCACCGACTGCCTGTCAATGCAGAGCCTAGCTACACTGGACCAACTAAAAAATATGTCCAGAAGTCTGTTCGATTTTGGGGTTACGACGTCGTCTAGCAAATTGCTGTCTCAACAGTTGGCTTACCTTCTCCAGCAGGCACCAACATTCCTTCGAGCGCCTGATGATCAGTGTTTACCTTCCCCCGAAAAGCCCATCAAGTTAAACTCATTGATCAGTGGCAAAGGAAATCGGAAGAGCTTCTCGTGGATCTACTAGTTCCACGCCAAGCCAACTGGAAGACGGGGGTTTATTGCGAAGCGAGCTGGACTCGTTGGTGGAAGTGTCAATCGGGGCGATCTGTATGCACTATCATCATCTCTCTACTCTTTACACGATGGGTAACTGAAGATACATCAAATGGGCTTGAAGGTAGTCCCCGGTGTTAGAATCCAACATTGATCTTGACCTGCAGAAGAAATGTTTAGTTCGCTCTTCCGACGGGCTGGCGTTGGCACACTTTTGCAACCCTTTCATCGACTCTCAGCAAACTTGTTCACAAATGATTTGAATGCTTGCTGGACTTGTGGTGCGTTGTATTATCCGCACTTCGAAGACGATATGTCTATCAAAACTTTGTCCACGAGCTTTGGGTTTCTCACAGCATTTCCGTGAGGGGACCTCTGCAACTCGCATGCCGACTTCCTCATGTAATCCAACCACCATCTGTACACCAACATGTTTTCCTCTAGACCCAACGCATTCCTTCTGGACGGTCGGAGTCTGGTCGTGGTCCGTTCCACGTGATCGTCGCACCTAATGTGGTGATATGATATGCAAGATCTGGCGTACCATGATCCTCTACGAACGCACACGCAGCCACCACACACTGCTCGCGATTCAAATACAAGACGAGGTCACAGTGAATTTTTTTCGAACTCAGAGGCACGGCCACGGCGCCCCAGAAATAGCGTCGGTAGCGCCAACGTGTGCTGAGTCGCGAGCCGCGCCGTCTCGCGCTGTTCATACAAGAACGCGAGCGCATAGACCAGCACGGGGTCCCTGCAGAGGAACGCGGGGTTGGTGAGCCTTGCGAGTACGACTCGGACCGCAAGGCGAAGGTCCATCATGCCATATTCTGTCGCTGCCTCGAGGACGGCACAGAGCTCCTGGTGGGTTTCGATCTGGAACTTTTTCCAGCTGCAGCTAAGCGGGGGGCAAAGCGAAAGTATGTGTTCGATGGTGCACTTGTTCTCAGACAAGTCTATGATCGAACGTCCGTCGTCCCTTCTCGTGGATCCACGAGGAGGTAGTAGTGGGTTTGACGATGGTGCAATATCCCAACGTGCCAAAGGTTATAACGCCGAAAAGGGAGGCCTTGAGGAAGTACACCGTGACGGACTTTATGAGAAGGTACTCAGAAGGATACGACTGCGAGTATGACGGTCGTAGTGAGGGTGACGCCTCAGGAATCCAGGCGTCGCTGATCTGATGAGACTGCTCAGGTTGTGATGCGAGAAAGGAAAGAAGAGAGGAGCCAGATTTGCATGAAGTTGTGAGGCTGGCCCGGGCGATGCGCAGTGAAAATTCAACGTCTTGCTCTTCCCCCTGACTACCTTTCGGGACGTAGTAGTGTCAACCGTACCCTCCAACAAATTCTTCTCAAACACCCGCTTGCTCCCGGGCCCCTCGTTCCCTGTGACTCGGAACGTTTAGTAGTACCCCACGATATACTCCACCCCCATCCTTGAAATAGCCCATCCATTTATCACCGTGACCGTTCCCATTGCTACGCTCATGATTCCCCGTCCGTGATTCCCCGTCCGTGATTCCCCGTCCGTGATGGCATGACGCACAGCACACTTCACTCTCGAGTTCAAGGCTCTACTTAGCCTCCAAACCTCCACACGATACAGTATACTCGGATCCCCGACCTCTTCAAGTTCGCCGCTTTCTTCTCATCTGGGTCGAGCACACACCCTCGCGGTGGATCCAGATGTCCTCGAGACAGATGACTCTGTACCACCCGGAAGAACCTCCCTTTTGTGTCGGACTGGGCATGTTCCTACCGTTTTCAGTGGACCCTCTGTGTTTATTGGGTTCAGCCGCTCTTCTTTCTTCAACTCGGCCAGGGTATCATCGCTTTGCTTCACGACGCTATATCACCCATTCCATGACAACGACCGCCGTCAGGAACGCGCGCACCCACGTCGCCGCCCCTCCTTCTCTTCTTCTCGTACCCTACGCATGACGAACGCAACGACCGTTGCGAGCAGCGTTCACGTCTCTCCCTGTCTCCCTTCTCTCTCGTATCACACTCTCATCCCCTTGTCTACTCCACCAGTGCACCCCCGCGGCGTGACGACACAAGAACAAACGCGACCATGGCATGGCGTATGTACGTGCATCCCTCTCCCTTTCTCTCTGTCCCTCCTCACCTACCGTACACTAGCCCTCCCATGCTGCCATTGGACTTGACTGATGCGAGCTCGCACTTGGAGAAGCCCTCACCACAACAGCGTGCCACCTTGACCCGACGACGATGACACCGAGAGGTGCACCCCCCGCTCGACCACCACATCCACCCCCCCCCCCCCCCCCCCCCCCGGGAAAACCCCCCCCACCCCGC
>JBBPOM010001356.1:0-11562 GCA_038091455.1 Leccinum uliginosum | reverse complement strand
GGGTAAAGGAGGGCTGTATGCATTGAGAGGTAGTAGCTGGGCCAGGGAAAATGTGTGCGGGCGGGCCGTGCATGTCGGGAGAGCAAGGACAGCATGAGGCACAGGTCGAGGCGCCGACGAGTCCAGGAAACATACCTTGGTTGGCAGGTCCTTGCAAGTTGTGGGTCGTAATCTTCATCGTTGAGTGCTACTGCACTTGCCTTGCATTCCGCAGTGATACAACTGTGCGTTGGGCTTTTTCTGCAAGGTGGTTTTGGGTGGTCGGCGGGCGGTGGTGACAGTGGTGTTGTATGGGGAGAACCAGCGGGGCTGACAGGATAAGAACATTCATTCCCACGCAGAGGTTCCTTCCAAATTTAGACGGTTTTCCTAAATCACGTGTTGACCAGGAAATTTTCGCCAAGTACTATGTTGCAACTTGCCAGTGGCCACAACGTGTCCCACGCACTCCGCCGTCTACCAGCTGACGAAAACACACGACGCCGTGTTTCAGTCTACTTGAAGGCAGTCATTGGCGGGCGTGTTGATCCACTCCTTGCGAATGTTCCACACACTATGCCATCGTGGTCCAAACTACGCATTCGTGAAGGCGGCGATAGAATTGAAACATTCTAGTCTTTTCGCAGGCATCATGACTCCCGCCTGCGGCAATAACACTTTCATACGGGTAAGTCACAAGTCTGGTAAAAACACACTGCGCGCCTTCTCATTATCCTTGTCCTCAGTACGAGATTGAATTTGACGAACAGGGTCGTGACCAGGTCAACATCATGTACGGCCAACTTGACTTTGGGTGACTCGGATGAAGGCATATGGAAGCATCTCCGCCGAACTACGCTACGACTAGCTCTCATTACGCCTGTAAAGACGGATGCCCAAGCGCTCATGCTCCAGACGCGGCAACTAGGACAATGCACTTCCGAGTCGCAATTTCTGGCCCTTGTTATTACGGACTTGCGCAATGTCAAAGCGGTCGTCGGCAGAGTGGAGATACGCAAACGTTTGGGGATCATAAACCGTTCCATGGGGTCCGCTAATTTAAAGCGCGTTCGTGCCAGATGAAACCCCGTCAGACTGACTTGGACAGTGATTAGTATATCTGAATTTCAATGCTTTCATAACAATGAGAATTCATTGAAATCGTGCATGATTCAGATCATTGCATTCGTTGTCAGTATTTTGTAATGATTTTTCAGTGTTCAGTGATTCACTGAAAATTGTGTATGGCCGAGTCATTGACATTGTTGCTGAAAAATCAGTGTTCAGCTCAAAATGCAATGATCATCGTGCAATTTACTTCCCACAGTGGATACAGAAGAGGTCAAGTAGTAACCGCTCTGCCAAAACAACAACAACAGAGTTGTGGAGCGAGGACATAGCAACAGACGCAAATTACGCAATAAAAAGGGCAAATAAAAGAAACGACAGACCGCGCGTTCGTGGTCGCGAGCGGAAACCATGACTATAGTTATACACACAAAGTCACACAAAATATGACCACACCTCATTTTTCAGAGTTGGCAAAACTCGACTTCCCTATGTCTTGAGATCCAATAGACTGAATGTCGATGCCGGACCTGGAAGCGGTATTCCGAGGGAGCTTCGGCAGTGTTGCCATTTCTGCGATTGATGAGATATTTGCTACAACGACATTAGCGGAATGATCGATGCGAGCGAGACATAAACGCACATCCATGAAGGAATGATACCGTGACCACCAGGAGGGATCACCCATGGCTCCGCCGCATCATAATTGGGTGGTGAGATTCGTCCGTCGGACACTCGGCGGACAATCCAGACCAAGCCGTTGAGAATGACATAACTCGCAACGCCCACGATGACACCATACGCGATGCTATAGGACCTCAGTCAATCGTCAAACATTCTCAGTAAAAACTTACTTGTATGACAGTGGGATGATGAGTATCGTCAGGAATGCCGGGAGAGCATCGCCGATATAGTCCCAGTTGATGTCACGGACATTGCGGATCATGAGAGAGCCGACGATGACGAGAGCACCCCCTGTAGCCCAAGGTGTGATGGAAGCAAATACAGGTGCAAAAAAGATCGATACAAAGAACAAGAGGCCAGTCACAACTGCGGTAATGCCAGTCTTCCCGCCCTCTGCAGTAGTGTTTGAGCAAAGTAAAATGCCAAAAGTGAGTATATGTACCTGCAATACCTGTCGCGGACTCGATGAAAGCCGTGACAGGGCTGGTGCCGACGAGAGCGCCCATGGAGATTGAGAACGCATCGACACAGTACGCGATAGTAGAGTTCTCAAAGTCAAGGGTGACTGGATCTCGAAGCCCGGCAAATTTGGCCAATGGAGTATAGGGTACCGCGGTAGTGTCTATCAAGTTGTGTCACGTCAACGTAAATTGAAAGGTTTCGTAGATCTACGCATCCATTGAGTCGCGTGTGACGCGCTTGTCGAGACGACAGTAGACGCAGGAAGTGGAATATGGCAATGTTTTCCCACAACTGGATATCTCGACATGTTTACCTTTTTCGTCCAAATTCAAATCCATAAGTATTTTACTTATCACCTTATCTAAAAATCATTATTATTTATGCGCTTTAGGTATGTTATCAATTTGTCCAGTTGGGTCCGCTATAGACGGCAAAAGCCATATGAATCAGAGTCCGCCTTCGAGGAACAATCGAACGCTATGGATAGACAGAGTCCGCCTTCGGAGAACGATCGAACGTCAGTATTAGGAAGGTAAGGAATTGTTCCTTGGTCCGCTAAATCACATGACTTGATCGATATCGACACTCAACCAATTATAAATTTTCCGAGGCTGGCGGCTGATTTGCTGGGTAATCTGTCGTGAACAATCGAACGCTGGATAGTCCGTATCAAGTGGCTGAACACACAGCCCGACCAGAATAGTAGTTGATTTCACCACCCGCCGACCGTTCCCACTAAATTCCCACGGCTCAACTCGCACCTCAAGAACTGTTCACATTGAAACCATCAATATCAAGCTTCCACCCCCACCCTCTGCGTTTCAGACGACGTGATGATTCAAGTTCAAACCCCCATCTATACTCCACCCCAGTCGGAAATTTACGAGTGCGCCAAACCTTACACGAGCATGAAGACAGCTGCGGCGTACCAGTTCATCCCTGGCAACTGGGCTGCCAGGAACAAACTAGCTACATCTCGTGTTCCAAAGTCTGCTCCAGAGTCTTTGCAGACAGACGAAACTCCGAAAAGTCTAGATACCAGCAGGCTTGATGATTACACAGCTCAACTACTGAGGATATCTCGCCGAAGGGTCTGACTTTCCTTTAGTGACTCGGAAGTATTCAATGCTGACACCAAACACAGGGGGGGCCAGTGGACTTACCACAGCGAAAGTCTGTCAGCGATGTACACTCAGAGTATATCTGCGCACTCTCCATGAAGAAATCAGCGGTGCTTGCGCTAGCCGCAGCGGAGGTAGCATGTGAAGAGTCTGAAGCCGTACTGCTTGAGGCATATGGTATACAGCGACTAAAGCATATTCGTGAAATCAACTACGTTACAGATGATCCTAAATCCGCATCTGGAAGGTACTTTGATGCTGTCTCCGGCATCCGCTTTGATCCGCTGGAACTGTAGCCGTACTGCATGTAAGTATGTTCATACGCGCTCACGGACTATACTAATTTCCTGGTTATGAACTTGCTCAGTATCATGTAAATGCTTTTTTTTTTTTTTTTTTTTTTTTGAAGGACAACACCTTTTAAATTGTGCTGCCCTCCCCTCCGTAGAATACGCTGTTGTATTGGGTACTGATTCTGCTTTCTCTTTGTGAACCAGTACGTGGATTGTACGAGCCTCTGAGCCTTGTGTATCCGGCAACTCTGCACTCTGTTGATATGCATACCCATTCTCCATGAAAGTGTGGTGCGAGTCTGCGGAAAATTTTCGATGCAATTTACATGTAAGTGTCGCTAGAGATTCGATAATAAGCAGACTGAACTTTTCACCAAGATTGGGAACATCAACATCTGCAACTTGGATGTGGTGACCCTTCCGGCTTGCGGTATCAACGTAGGTAAGACGGTATAGCAGCGGAACTTGTGAGTGAACATAAGGGGGAATGCAATGTCGGCGGGTCCCCGGCTTGGCTCTGTCGAGAAAAAGTACAGCAAAGTTGAGGGAGATGAAGAGCTCAAGTATGTAATTGAAAATAAATCGCCTTTTATATAATTCATATCACCAGTCTACTCTCAACTAATGGATCACCTCCATGATCAGTTTGCTACCACGTCGCATAGCTCGAAATCACCAAATCATCTATGCTCTTCGGTGCACTGTAGACGAAACGTGAAGCTCACCGCCGGCACCGCTGCTCACGTACTTTGTCGCCGCTTTCATCCACATCTCACACTGGCAATGACAGCTGTCCGTCAATGCACAGATTTTCGATTGATTAAGACCTTCAGGCACCTAGGAAATGCAGAGAAATTTTATAAAGCTGGAGTCCGGCTTGCTACGGTAAGTGAAAAAAGTAACAGATGAAGTCGGACTTGAGGAAACCGACCCCCGTGTACTCGATAGGAAAGCACCAATATGTTATGTTCTACTTTTGCTCCCACGTCGTTAGAAATCATGTCTGTCTGCCTTTGAACCAGCGGCCCGGGAGAATCGACTGGACAAGACCGTTGAATAGGTCTCTGGTAAATCTCCGACAAATTGCCCAGGGACTCCGTGACCAACTCATTACGTCGGATGGGAAGGGCGTCATGATCACGGAAACTATCCGATTCCTTCGTACTCGAGAGGAAAGATCATGTAAGTTATGTCTACCTGTAATCCTGCCTAGCTGACAGTCGCCTGTTGCGCGGAGAACAAACTATTACTAGACGACAGTATAAGGGACTCGGAGTTGCTACGGAGGTCGCAGAGCTGTCCGAAGAAGTACTAGAAGTGATGGTGCGTATCCCAAGACAGGGTCTCTGACGTGTCTAGAAGGGTATCAGTAGGACTCGGACGTGAGGATTGGACGACTCACTGGTAAGAATCTGGTCATGGTGGGGGGTAGCAGGCGACGAACAGATCGCCGGAGAGTGTGCAATGAACCGCGAGAAAGGGCGAGGAAGGATCAAACCTTCTGAGCGCTTATGAGGGTCGAATCGTGCTGGAGAACATCCGCCAGAAGATAAGAGACAGGCGGAATGGACAGGCACAAAGGGACCGACCCACGCACTAGAGTCAGAGATTTAGGAGGTGAGTTGGAGCAGGAAAATGAAGGAAAGAGTGGGGGAGAACGCGCACGAAGGGTGGGATGAAAGAGAAAAGGCTCGAGGAGGTCGAGAGTCCGCTGCCTGTTCATATATAATGATGAGGCTGAAGGACACAGAACTCTGAGAACTAGACCGAGGCCTTCAAGTTCGCGACACCTCAAGAGGATCACATCCGTGACCGGCCCGAGGTTCAATCTCAGCTGTGACTATAGTTCACAGGCTCACTAGTGTCGTAGACTTGCCATCTGTTCCAAAAATGCTGTGGCCCATCAATTATGTTGCAGCACATCTTTGATCATGCGACTGTGAGTGCGCTTGAGACTCTTTTCTATCATGCACCATGATGAAGGTCATTCTCGTCCCCGTCACAGATAATTATGCAAACATCCTCGTCTCTGACCAGTGCTGCAACAAGGCTGTAGCAGTCGACCCGTACGACGTCCCAAAGGCAGCCGAGCTAGTTTCGATTATAGCCGCAACCACGACACCCCATCACATCTATCACAGTGGCGGAAACGAAGCGTGTCTCCAACGCGGTCATGCACCCGTCCCCATTACACTTTTATTACAGGCTGCCAAGTACCCCGGCGTTCCCATCGACGGCGGAAGCAACAAAGCGACCGCTCCCACTAAGCCCGTCGGGGACAAGGTCGAGTTTGTGACTGGTGGTAACATTCAAGTCAAAATGATAGAGAATGATCCAGGACCCTACGTACTCAAGAGGAAAACCGCGGTATGTATGTTTTCGCTTGTCGGCTTTACTATCACCGTGCTGACAGTCACTAGTCAGCCCTGAATAACCTTTGGCGAATGTACAACAGGCTGTTCGAGGATTCAGTCACCAACTTGCTGCATCCGTTAAGGGGAAAGAAGGGCTCAACTTGAAAGGGACTATTCATTCACTTCACACAAATTCCAAGGAACTTCAAGTGCGTTCTTCATTTTTATTCGGAGCCGCCTGTTTGATGGCTGCACTTGAACGAGACACGTAAACAATCAATTAGAGGAAAAACTTGAAGGTTGTTGCAATTCTCGGTATGCTCTCTCCATTTTTGTTTACGCCGAGTTGACAGCCGCTTTTCGACGCGCAGACAATCAATCGGAGGAGACTGTGAGGGCTAAAGCAATTCCCGAGCGAACTACTCAAGAACTACGTGACCAGCTTGCTACGTCCGATGAGGAAAAAGACCGCTTCGAGGAAATCATTTAGTCCCTCGGCAAACCCTAGTATGTTCTTGCTCCTTTTACTCCCATCTCGTCATCAATGGCTTGTGGCCTATCTTTGACCGTTGCGTCTTAATTCGTAGATGATCGAGTAACAGAGCTTTGGCGGATCTAGAGTGAACTGCCCAGGTACTCTATGACCAGCTTGTTCAGTCTAACGAGCAACGCTTGGTTCGTCTTCGGCCCATTTTATGTTTTCGATCTCGCAGTTCGCGTCTTCTGGTCCATCACCGCAGCTAGACTAGACCGCTGGATGCTCCGTCTCGAACTCGTATTTGCTTCTAAAAAGAAAGAACGCGCGCGCTCATCGCATGGGCTGAAGACCGCTCCCTCGTGGGCGCTAACCCCTCGAGACAGTCTACAGGCGGTGGGCAAGTATGTTGATTATCTTCCGTCTTCCAAGGATTCGTTCTCAGTTGGTTCTCTCTTTCCTCAGGTCTCGATGACCGCGATGTGTTTGGGATGCATTTCGACCACTCGAGTTACGCCAAGGTACGTCAAATCCTCTTTCTCTTTTCGTTATTCCCTCTGCTCGCTCGACGCGGCTCGACTGGTTCCCGCCCGAGCAGGTTTTTGATTCAGTGCGCGTAAAGGCGTTCTAAGTTATTCCCTACGATGGGTTGCAGCGGGGGCTAGATGGTCCGCGGTGGTGAGTTGCTTCCCTTCTCTACCAGCCTGATCCGACTGACGACCAAATCCCCTACCTCTGGTTCGTCACCCGTCCCTGCCGTTGCGATGCTTCCCGCCTCTTGTCGGCTCAGTCGAGCGGCCCTATTAACGCTCCTGTCCAAGAACGGGTTCGCGATCACCCTCGAGCCCGCGGTTGCTGCAGCTATGCACGGGGAGGACATGAAACAGGGCGACGTGAATGGGAATGTCAACGCTACCGCCGATGCGGCCACATTGACGGCAGCGGTACTGCGTGCCGAGCGGCGATCGTCGAGCCGGACGGGGCGATCCTGCGTTGCGTCGCAGTGTCGCAGACGTGTTATAATTGGAGCCGGATCACGATTCCCCCAGTTGTCATGCTCGCATCGGAAGGGTTCACGAAGCCATATGGTGAGGGTAATGCCGATAGCTAGGGTGGCAGCAGCATCAACAACAAGATGTAACCTCGTCCATGTTACTCGCACACGAACCCACCGCTGAACTGAATCGAGTCGCAGGCATTGCGGGCGGGTGGCAGGATGCGGAAGAGTCCAGCGAGCGGTGGTGGGAAGCTGCGCTGTCAGGGTTAGTCGAGGCGAGGCGGCGGACGAACTTGAAGGTGTTGGAGGCGCTCGGGGTGGGAATGATGGAGCGGGGTGCGGGGTGTGTGGTATTGTACGTGACTGCCACTACTACCGAGTCCGCGAGGACTATCACTGCTTCAACCATCTACCCTGGTGCTAATGATAGATAGGTCTGCGTTTCGTCCGTTTTCGATGCTATTCATTTATCTATCCAATAGCGTTGTTTGTTCATATCTCGTTGACAGTTTTGCAGCTCGCCATCGAAGAGCAGAGACAGGTTCTCGACCGCTGCGTTATCGAAGCCACATTTTAGCTCTGCTGCAAGCTCGCATTCATCCCTGAGGCAGAGCTCTCTCCGGGATAGGAGCGCGTCAACGTCCATCAAATTGTATTTCTGGGCTGACGCAGCGAAAGTCGGGCGGCGACTGGGTCAGCCAACATCAAAGATCGCGCCTACATGATCATGGTACCCTTTCTCCCCATAATAAGTTCCCCTGTCGCTGACGACAATTGGTTGCGAGCCATCGAGAAACAATCTAACCACGGGAATCATCACCGCCCTCAAATGGATCAAACAAATTTCAAAGTGTAGCCAGAACCGACGAGTAGCCCACGCACTCTTCAGACTCGCGAAACCATACGCTGCCAACACAATCCCACGCAACGGGCTCTACGTCCGCAAGGAGAGACTTCATCCCAATAAGGAGCGCGGGCAACCCGTACGTTGTGTACGCTGTCAAAATTGTGATCACATCGCCGAAGACTGTAAAACCAACCACGACATCTGTGCCAAATGCGGACTCAGTCATCAAACCGACGAATGCACAACACATCATAAATATAAGTACTGCGCTAACTGCTCAGACACTGATCATTCCAGCAACGACCTATCATGCCCTACGTACCTCAACAAACGCGCCGGGATGGATGCTAAATTTCCAGAGAACTCCATGCCGTACTACCCTGCTAACGAATTTTGGACACAGGTAACTCTACTCCCTCGACCATCGATAAAACCAAACCGCGACCATCCACCACGCCAACAAGAAATGCGCCAAACCACTCTAGGGACCTTCACACCAACCCTCCATCATCACCCACGTCGCAACGCAGAGGAAACCACCCACAGAGCGCGCCCTCATTCACCAGAGAAGAGGCACCGAAATTAAGTAGTCATCTTAATGACGTTAACTAAACCTACTAACACAACTCGTCTGAGAATATGACAACAAAACCTCAAAACGTCCTTCACCGCCCAACACAATCTCCTCAACGACAAGGGTATCAGCGACTTCGACACACTAGTACTACAGCAACCTTACATCAACCTCCTAGGCCTTACGACCGCCAACCGACACTCAGAGTATCATACCCCGTTCTCCATCGATCTAATCCTGACGCAAAAACACGAACTGTAACATCCGTCTCCACCAAATTAGATACTAACGCTTGGACACGGATCTCCTTCCCCTCAGCAGACGTCGTACTCGCACAAATCAAGGGTAACTCCAGTTACGTACACATTATTTAACATCTACAATGATGGCACCCATGGACCGAACGCTCACTGCCTTAGGAAAATACCTGGACCAACACCCCGGAACACTGACCTCTCCCCCACAGAATGACATGATATGGTTAGGCGACTTCAACCGCCACCACCCACTATGAGAAGAAGAACGAAACTCGTACCTGCTTACTAACACCTATCTGGAACAGGCCCAACCGGTCATCGAGCTACTCGCCGAACATGACATGGTAATGACGCTCCCCAGGGCTCGACTTGACAGCGTCTTTTGTACTGACCACACGGGGGAGACGATCATCCAATGGTCCACAGACCCTGAAATACGGGGTTCGTGCACTGACCACGTACCTATACTAATCACCATAGATCTAGTCGTCTTCCTGACGCGCGACCTCCCAACCCACCCGCGACTACAAGGAAGTCGTCTGGAAGAAGTCCAAGAACACACTCGGCACTGAATTAAACAAATTCCAAGTAGACGAGCTCATCGTGACGGAAGACAGACCTCCAATGAACACAAGGGGAGTTAACTGATTTTATCCTAGGAGCCATAGGATTACATGTCCCCCTCTTCCATCCCTCCCCCTTCATGAAACATGGGTGGACTCACGAATTCACACAGATGCACAAAGAACTAAAAAGATTAGCTCGCCCATCCTGCGAGCTGAGGGAAGCACAGGACCATCCGGTCTACGACGAACACCGAAAACATCGAAACCCATACTCAGAAGAAATAATGACAGCGAAGAGAGACCACTGGTCATATTGGCTCGAAAACATCAACAGCGACGAGATACGGACAGGGACAGCGAACAAGTACCTCAACGCCGGATCATCCGACGGACGCGCCTCCCGAATCCCCACACTAAAACTCAATAACCCAGACGGAACACGCGAGACGGCCTCAACCAACGCAGAAAAAGGTGAGACACTCGGCGACGCCACCACCCGGCGAGGATTTCAGACCCGTTGACCCCAGATATCCAGACCCGCTACCGGACCTAACAGCCATCATACGCGAGCAAGCTGAACCCGCCATCGCAAAACTGAGCCCGATGAAAGCCCCAGGCCCAGATGGTATACGTAACATAGTATTCCAACGATGCTCAAAGGTCCTGGTCCCCCGCAAATCGGGAAAAGCCATACAAACCAATCGCGCTTTTAAACACGACCAAGGAGACTCCTCACAGCTAAGTATAGTCGCTGACCATCTCTCCCACTTAACAGAATGCCATCAACTCATACCCGGAACCCACTTCGGAAGCCGGCCAGGAAGATCGACCACCGACTCACTATACCTAGAAGCCACGGTCAAGAACGCATAGCGAACAGGTATCAGCACTCTTTCTAGACATAGGGGCCTTCCCCAATGCCGTCACAACACGACTACCTACTACACAACATGCGCGAACGGAGAATCCCTCTCTCAATTATCTCCTTCACCAGTAGGCATTTACAAGGTAGACCTACCAGGCTATCATTTGACGGATTCTTTCCAGACTAGATACCCGTCACCAATAGCATCGGCCAGTGCTGCTCCACATCATCTACAATTCTGACCTACTTCTCGAAACAGCCAACAAAAGGTCTGAACTAACCCTTACCTTCGTAGACGACACAGCGTTCATAGCAACGGGGGAAGCTTCCAAGATACAGATACCCACAGAATACTCGAAGACACGCTGGAGAGACCGGGCCGAGGATACGAATGGTCTAAGCACCAATCACTTTGAAAAAAACATCGAATTTCGCACTAATTGACTTCTCTCGCAGCAAAACGAAAGAAAGTCTCCGATAACCATCAGAGGTATAACCATAACCCCCACCGACTCTTACCGCTTTCTAGGAGTACCCGTCGATGAAGCGCTTCGATGGAGCGGACACATCAATTTTGCTGTCGGAAGAGGAACCGCGTACAACATGCAACTACGACGGGTAGCCAAGTCCGCAAACGGTGTCCCACCACACCCAGCCTATACACAGCAGTCACTCTACCCAAGATGCTATTCGCAGTCGACCTCTGGTTTCAACATATCTATTCGACCGATACTGACGTCCCCGACAAAGGATCTATAGGAACGGCGAAGAGACTAGCTAGAGCCCAAGGCCTCGCAGTCCAAAGCATAAACGACAGACGAAACCGAATCACTGAACCACACGCTCCTCAAAACGCTTTCCCCGACGGAGAGGACATCCTCGGACTCTTCTTCGGCCTCTCGTTCTCCTCCAAACCACCACCCCCACCGCTCACGTCCCTCCCCCTCTCCCTCCCCCGCTTATTCATCGGCTTCCGCGACGGCGACTCCCCCCTAAAGTTGGGCGCCACCGCCGTAAACT
>JBBPOM010001355.1:0-11567 GCA_038091455.1 Leccinum uliginosum | reverse complement strand
ATGTCCCGAAGTGGGCATGACCCACTCGGTCCGCCGTTCCCGCCGGCCGTTTTAGACGCCACAGACCTCCGCCGTAGTGCTCTCTTGATTCGAGTCGTGTGAGAGGTGGTACAGTTCGGCAATATGGGTAGCAGGTACTAGGGCCCGGGGGCCTGTCGTACGTATGGGAGTGATGGAGTGTATGTGCGCGTAGAGATTGGGGTCGGGTCAGTGAATCGACGAGTGACGAGTGCTTGATGATCTTGAGTGCTTGAGTGTGCGTGCGCACAAGATGGGTCTTCATCGTCATAATTCCTGCTCTCCCCCTCCTCTGCGGCTCTGCCATCCAGACCTGCTGATCCCTCGTAGACATAAAATAAAATCTTTGCGTATGTTTTGCTTGTCATGCGTACGTGGTATACGATTGAGCTAACAAATGGGGTGTCATTCTTTGCGTTTAGGTTTTGTAATTACTTCACCGAATGTGGGCTTCAGTCGTTCTTCCTTCTTTTCCACCTCTATGGTACGGTTACTGTCAAGTGCCAGCTGATATATCAATGGGCGACTTACCAGTAAATGCGCTTTGAGCCGTCAGCTTTTTGTTCGCAAGTGTCTTGATTGCCCGTATATACCTCTTCCTCTGGCGTTCCCACTCGTGGTGAATCAGTGAAATTACAGCCTCTTTGAACTCCCCCACAACCCTAGCATTTGCAAGGCAGTTCTCACCAAAAACCGAGCACGCAATAGAGTCGATTGCGCCGTCCGCGTCCGACCGGGGGGGGGGGAATAATCAAGCTTATGCCTGCGATTCCAAATAAGAACGTGTGGCGATAACTCCTCTTCCTCCAGGGCCTTTTGGACACGAAGGTATATATCCGGGTTGAACTTGTAAGCAGAATGCCACTTGAGAAGCGCAGCGCAGCCAGCTGGATGATATCCACTTTCAATGATGCGTTGTTTAGCCTTAGCACCCTGGGTGTTTTGAACTGCAGAGATCATGGCATTGATAGATTCCCGCTCTCTGTCAGACAGGACAGGATTTGGCTCCTGGAATAGCCTTTCGGTGAGGTGCCAGAATTCGGTTTGGGAATCGTCTGCAAATATGTCCTCTGGGCGATCTAGAAGGGCAACGATAATGAGTGTTTGCATCTTCATTGCCATGCTGTTGAAAAGAAAGAGGGAAACGTGGTGGCGAAGGTGGTAGCTGCACTGAGAGCGGTGCCGTGTTGGTGGAGTTCTTTCGAGTCGAGGGAAACCGATCTGTCACAAGCCGGCATTGGAAACTGCAAGGTCCCCGTGCAGTTTCTCCATTAGAGTGTAACAAACCCCACGAAAATGGGGTGTTTGCATATAAACATAAATTACAAATAGCAGCAGCAGCAACAAAGCACGGGCCTACCTTCCACTGCCCCAAATGCCGTTCTGCGATCAGCGCTACTCATTTGTGGAAATAGTGGAATGCTACAGCCGCAGTCGGAAAGCGTTGCAACTTCATTACCACATTGCCGAAAAGAAAGGATATGGCGATGGTGTGGTAACTGCACTGAGAGCGGTGCTATTCTTTCCAGTCAAGGGAAACCGATCTGAAGCCTGGGCAGAGTAGCTAAGCGATCCCCATGAGTCAACACATGCCGGCACTTCAGCTTGCCGAAGACTCAGCACTAAATCGAGGAGAAGTCCTTCTTTATAAGACCCAGAGGGCTAGAGTTTCCGTCGCCAAGGAAAGTGGACGCGGAGGAAAATGCTTCTGGGAGATCCAAAGGGAGGACTTTCATCAAAAACATCCAGATAAGAAAAACCCTACCAACCGATTTCGGTATTCACGTCACACCCCCGATATATTCACAGTTCGAATGCATCCCAGATTAGAGGTATGTACATTGCCGTCCTGTTGGATCAGGATGCTATGCTCCACGAGTGCCAAGGAGCCTTCTAACCGCAGTGGAACTAGATCCGGAGTGCCAGGAAGGCGACGAAGAGTTGGGTCCTGGAGGATAATTGAGCGGCTCGAAGCCAGAGATGGCCAGGGCCAGGCTACAAAAGCTTCTAGGCGGCCAGAGACACAGGAAACCGATCGGCGATCAATGTTCCCCCCAAGGCGCAGACCGATCAGCTAGTTAAAGGTAAACCATTAGCATTCTCGGACGTTGTCAGGCTAGACATTACGCGCACATGGGATAGTAAGTCAGACGACAAGCTCCCGGCAGTCGTCACGCACCGTCCTTGATGGGAAGATGACAACCGAGTCGGGTGGATGACCTCGTCCGGACTCTCCTCGTCTCCGGCCGTCGTATGACAAGCAGACAGGTAGGCAAACTCCGGGTTCTCTGACTCGCATCCCATGATCCGTGCCACAGTAAAGGTGCCGTCGTGGAGCCAAACTATAGAGTCAAAATTTGGGTTGCTTCCTGTTTGGGATACCGTGACAGGCAAAGTGAACCCACTCGCTCCTCGTCAGCTTCTTCGAGAACTTGAGACATACTGGATTCTGAACCATCAAGGCGGAAACGGAGAGGAGTTCGCTTTTGCCTTTGGCTCTTGGCTGCGCTACATGTTTCTTGCATATCGAGGTCGTCGGTGGATCATTCCATCTCGCCCGGCGTGATAAGACGAGATGTATAAATGGGAAAACCTCCTTTGGCCCTTCCGATACGGACCAGCCGCATTGCAATGACAGAAGGCAGAACTCAGCAGTAGGACACCATCAGATAAGTGAGCCAAAGCGGGACTATCATCTGGAGAGAATTAGTGATCGGCGAAAGAACCTCATCCCCATTGGGAGGATTCTCAAGAAGTGAACGAAATGGCTTCTCACGTCCACTGATTTTACATCCAAAGTCAAGGACCGGAGCTCCGATGTGACAGGTCCAGACGAGACCCACAGAGCAATTGCTGTGTGACGAGAGCTGGAATCTGCGGCGTGCGCGCATTTCTGGTGAGCGCTGTGAGAAAGTTATGCAAAGTATAAGCCAAGACAATCTACGGGCTCCCATTATAACGTAACGTACGTGATCAAACTTACTTTGGCACCAGCAATGCATAGCCATCGTCGAGTTCGCCGATAACTTAGGGTCCCAGTTAGGAGGGAAACGCGTTCAAATGCATGCACGCTTACATGAGACAAGTGGGATATCAATGGTGACGACCTTCTTGGCATAGACGATCGTATCGTCCCATTTTTGCAAGCGTATCCGGACGAGAGCTCGAGGGGCAAATAAATGTGTTCGTTGGAACTGAATGGACTAGTATAACGTCAAACGTAACGTTAAGCTTCGCCACGCATGCGATGAATTCCCCGTTGCTGAGAAGGGGGAGAGAGATTCGGAAGAGTATCGGTTGGTAAGACCGAGGGCCGGAATTATGTAGATATTCGGCA
This sequence comes from Leccinum uliginosum, assembly GCA_038091455.1. Lineage (NCBI taxonomy): Eukaryota > Fungi > Basidiomycota > Agaricomycetes > Boletales > Boletaceae > Leccinum > Leccinum uliginosum. The sequence continues at coordinate 8,212 of JBBPOM010001355.1, read as the reverse complement.
CCAGGATTTGACCAGGATCGTAAAACGAGTCACTAGTAGGAGAGAGAAATCAAATGAACATGTAGGAATTTTGTAAGGAACCATTGTCGTATCAAAGAGGTGATACACGTACTATGTATACTTATGCTCAGATCAATATTTCAACTGATCCACTTTTCGCCTCCGCCCCGGGCCATACATTTTGCCGGAGTCATCCTCGGAGCCAATATGAATCAACAGTCGTTCGTGAGGAATTCGGAGAACCATTCCCGTCCTAGTCGCTTCTTCCTCTACCACCCTTGACGAATATCCTTTACGAAATAGATACTTTCCAGAAGAACATATTGAAATTTGAAAACGTCACTGAAGAGACAGGCTACGGCCGCGGGATGACTACTAGTTGGCACCCCACTATTTGCAAAGACGCTCGTTGACTCGGCCAGTCTGACCGAGGGCTGATCAACTTGGCTGGGATGAATGGGTACCGAGGGAGCGGAGTACGCACATTGCAAATTGAACACGTTTGCCCGACAACTCGCGTGAAGGGAGAAGGGGCATCATTGGAGGATGTGGGCCCAGCGTCTACACCGTGACTTACTCAGCAACCGCTACCGCGTGATCCCCATCTTCAAAAACGCCCAACGACTTCCACCTCGTGATACCGTCCCGGATTCTCCAACGTCTTCTTAGTAGAATGGACGTACTTGAACGTGTTCCGGAAATGTCGCTGGATCATGGCTGGGGACGCGACACCTTTGATTCGTTGTGACGGATGCAGATACGAAGCCGAAGACGACGGTGAGGTGATGCTGTCGATGGAGGACGTGATAAGTTCGACGAGCGAGACAATGAACTTTGGGGCCACCTGTCACGGTGTCGGAAACTCGTCAAGTCATCACGAGAGTGTGGAGTGAAGGGATACGCACAGCAAGTGCCCCACGATCAAAGTAATACAAATATTGATCGAGCGTGTCACAGTATATCTGCACTGTGACGATCTCCTCCGTCGCCGAATGGATCCGCAACGACTTTTGCAGACATTACAGTACGCGTTTACTGTCCTGGTGCGGATACTGTCAACGACCGTCTGTCACAATCGATAGCGCGAACATGCAGACTAGAACTCACCGCCTTCGCACCTTCCCCATCCTCCTTTTCCTTGCCCCCCTCCTTGCCTTCCCCTTCCCCTCCCCCTCTCCTTCCACCTCGACCGCTGCCTCTTGCCACCACAGATGACTTGCAGCATGCACCGTCGTCGCCTGATGCGGCTTCTTCAACAACTTGGCCCCATGCAACGCAGCTTTGGTAATCAACGTGTCACACTCGTCGACCTCGAACACCTTTGCGCCCTGCAACGTCCCAATGATCAACGTGATTGCAGTCAGTTGCGCTCGGCTCTCCATAATCGAGTCTTCGTACACCGAAGACGCTTGGAAGTACAAGTCGTACGCAAGGTCTTCGAACCCGGAGCCACATTCGGAGGGCCAGGAGAGTCGACTTGTGTCGCAAGGATGAAGGTACATTCGCGCACAAATTTGAGGATGGTGGTCACATTCGATTGCCAGTCGTCCTGCTATTCATTGTCGAGGTTAAAAATAATGTACATAGTAAACTGCGATCTCACCAAATGTTCACGAATCTTGTACCGCCGACAGAGCTCGATAGGCTCGAAGTGACGAGCGCAGGGAACGTATGCCGCATTCGTTTGCCCCAGCCTCAAAGTGCCGACGGGCGGTTTGTACTAGCTGTCCGGGTGCGGTGAGCCAGTCAGTTGTTGACTCTCTCGACCCAAGGAATCTTTGTATGCCCAACGACTCGGCCCTAAACAGACGCACCATCCGCGCCACCCACCCCTGCTCCTCCGCCATAACCTCCTTCTCCACCACATACGGTCCCTGTCTCCGTATCTCCTTCACGTCCTTTACCGGCCCACTACCGACGGCAGAGGCGAACTCCATCCACGTCTCCGGGTGTCTCGATCACGGTCTCGTTCTTGAGTACGCTCGAGACGGCGCTGTGTGCGATGGAGCGGCGTGTTGAAAATAGCTGTTGTGTCAGGAGCGGGACATAGCGCGGGATGGCGAGTAGTGTGAGCACGGATTGGTACGAGTTGATCGGGGCGACGAGCAGCGCTGCGAGATTCGCAGCCGTTTGTGGAGCGTGCAGATACGAGCAGGCTGGGTCAGTAAACGGATGACGCGACGCGGAAAGGGCTCACCCGGAATCGGTCCCGACAGGGAGGTGGTCCGTGGTCTAACCACTGAGATAGTGCAGAGCCCAGGGTATGGGTATGGGACGCCTCTCCTCTTTCCATCATGATTTCCTTGATAGGTGCGTCAGGAATAGACATGTATACGGAGCTGCGGCTTACTGAACTAGCTCGTTAAGATCTGCAAGATGGTGTCTGGACTGTGCGTCATATAGGTAGTTTGAGAGATGTCGGAGGGCGTCAAAGATGGCCATGTCTTGCGACACCTGTGGTCAGAGCAACTCGAGAGAGCTGGACGCGTGTACTTACAGAGCTCATGATATTGTTTTGGTGAGAGTGACGACCTGCGCAATTCGACTGGCGCTCTTCAAAGGAGCGCGTCCATGATCTCGTCTTTGTCCTACAAAAAGGTCGTCAACGATGATGGCTCCGAGTGGGAATTCGGTGCCGCCGCCGATGGACGCGGTGAGACGCACGAGATGACGCTTCATCTGACCGACCTGAATCTTTACGGTTTCCAGGGACTCGCTGAGAAGTTTTGGTGGTTGTAACTGTAGCTACGAGAGGGCCAACGAATGCGGTGGGCGCACATTTGTGAACGCTGTTACCTTGCTAAGCCCCATAAATCGTGGGATAGCGGTGTTTGCCGCGACATGCGGATGGCATGCACGTGGTCTTCCCGGGATGCAAGATGTTTTGTCAACCCATCGCGAGTCCGAGACGATAGTGAGTGGGGTAGTTGGGTCGGTCGTTTGAAGGGCGACGGTGATGGCTGCAATTTCACCGGTTTGGTTTCATTGATTGTCTCCACGTATCCTGATCGCTTTATTCAGCCCACCCTGTCCTCTCACATATATATATACTTATATACATGATCCCTATACACGTTCATGTCTTGTATCCAAGCCGACTAGCGAGACCCGACTGCCACCCACCGAGACTACACTCCAATAGCAAATCCGAGCGTCGTAACGGAACGCACAGAAAATCACTATGCAACACCGCTACTAGTTTTGCTATACGTTCAAATTTGAGCTCTAGTCAATGTTTCTAAATTGTGACGCCCTCATCTTTATATGCCCCAGCTGGAATGTTAATATTTCAGGTGCCCACCCGTCGGGATTCCCAATTGTAACATTGTTATTCGGACCAGGTACGAATCCATCCAAGCTGAATAGAAAGTCCTGGTAGTATACCCAGTTCAAATCCTTCCTCTTCGAGTAGTAGAAAGAGATGAAATGTTCAGCATCCATCTTCCCTTCTTTGAATAGCGCATAATCACACGTACTACTCCTGAGATCGGCATTTCTACCCACACCGGTGTTCCACCATTCGCGCTCACCTGTGCCCGTCTGCAGTTCGGACAGGTGACGGAATTGTTGTAGTACGTCACGTCCGAGTTGATGTACATGAAGGCCATCAGCTTGGAACCTCCGACGGGTCCAGCGTCTATGCCCGTGAACGTCAGCTCCCCGCCCATTCCGATGTTGGTTACAACATTGTTTTCAGCATCAATTCCTCGCAAAGAAGCTCCTCCAGAGAGTATATTTGTAGGAACAGAGGCATATTGGTACGCTAAATTGTTCCCTGCTGAGGACACTCTCCGTTGCTGATCTGGTAGATTGCCGTACCGTGCGGTTCCAGGACCACAGTCATCGATGCATTTATCGACCCAAGGGAAGTGCCGTTCCACACGTCGGTGAGTTCTGCGACGTCAAAACCGACATCGGCAAGGTGAAATTTAATCGTTTGGGTCACATTCTGCCAACTCAAAAGCACTGTATATCGGTTTTATGACCATGTGAATGTATATCGGAGGTCGACCACTCACGCGCTATAATCGTCTCGTCCGAGAGAGGACCACTCCAAACGTCGTACTGGTCTGTGTATCTTCGCTTAAATACAATCGGCGCTCCCAATGAATCTTGCTACGATCGAGTGAGTCGTCAGTCACGCTCCTTTACAAAGTCCAATAAATATCATGTTAATCGCAATCAGCTTCTTGTTCGTGAGGATTTGCAGTGCCTCTTGAGAGATTTTTGTGAGGTCCGTCGATATGAGCAGAGGCGACCTGGATGAAGAAGATCATCAAATCCCGTCCAATTAGTAGACGGTGTGCATAAGGAGAGCGACTTGCTTTGCAGCGGCCCAAAACGCGAACTGCGTTTTCCATTCTACTACAGTCATGCCCTCGTTTCCAACCTGGAGGAGGTCCAGATCGTCCCATCCATTTGGTGAAGCACACTGGGTGATAGGGACCAGTGCGTTTGGGACCAGTGCGTTGATGATACGCCGCAGGTCTGTGAACGACGCTCCGACATTGTTTCTAGATTCCGCCTCACCATTTAGCAAGACCGACGATAGTTTGGGGCAGAGGATAAAGGTGAAGCATACGCGATTGTCCAGCTATTCCCTGTAAAGCCGTTCCAACGGCGTGCCACATCCTGAATACGCCATTCGCTGACAGAATGAACGACGGGGCGACCGGTGGCATTGAGTGCATCTCGCATAGGTTTGCAGACAGACTAAGCATATCGATCGCGCATGAGAACGATAACATGTGACTGGTAGATCGACATCACCTGTTCGTCGATCTCGGAGGGATCGAAGTCGATAAAGGTGGTGGGGTTCGCCACAAAGTAGTTTCCATACTGAGCGTGCGGGTGAGCACGTATGGGAGTAGACAGACGGAAAACGGAATTCACCCGGAGAGGAGGGCGAGAACAAAGAATGTAGTAGCCATGGAAGACATATTGGCTGGATGCGTGGAGCATTCCCCGACTGATACGTATCCCTGTTTTCCATATGTGTGAGAGGTTGGCAGGTTTCAGCAAATGCTCTCGAGTTTGAGAAATGTTCTGTTAGCATGAAGATAGATGATCAGAGCGTCGGAAGCAGACAGCCCGGCAACAGCCCTGGGGTATCCGATGTCATCTGCCTGGCAAACAAATGGCATGTAAATTCCTAGAAATCCTATCTGAGGGGAATGCACGAGTACTGTACTCCTTTCTTCGACTACTGTACCCGTCAAACCCTTGTATGACGCGTGACAGATGTATCAATCGAAATGGTACAGTTCTTGGGAGATAAAACGTCAGCGTTTCGAATGTGACTGCATGGTGGTTACTAGAGAGTGGCTTTCAGAACTTATCAATGACTCGAATACTTACTGAGAAATATTAATGGATGGCATGATCAATGATCAACTTTTCAACATTTCAACTTGAACGTTCAACAACCAATCAGAGTCCTTGGTTGCCGATCCAGATTCCGGCTCCGCACATTGCGTTTTGCTTTCCGTTGTGAATGCAGGAGCTATCTGCGTAAACAACTGTTGGCGCGACGTGTTGTCCTTGTTCGAGTCTCGGGTTGCGCAGGCCCGGGCGTGACGCTAGCTCCTGAGGGTGGTAAGGGTCGTTCACTAGGATTCGGAAACATTTCGGATCCACGTATTCGAGTCTGTCTGGGTAACAGCTAAGCTTGGAGAGATTCACAGCGACGTGGGGTAATAGGGCCAACATGCGTCTTTCAGGGTAGGTCGAGCGGTCGACTATGGGCAGTTCCGAGGGTTCAAGTTGAGAGTACGGTTGATACGGAACATACCCGGGTCGTTTCAAGTTGGTCGACACAGAAGATGCGCCAACTTCCTGGAGGGAGAGTTGGATCGCACGTTGTAGCTCAGCGTCGAAGACATCGCGGGCGCCGCGATTTCGGGGGGCGTACATGCTCGCGGAAAGCCGGTGACCCTTGTCGCTGCAGAGCCCGAGTATGGATTATGAAAGAGATGAATAGCATACACGCACGTCTTCTGATGCTTTCGTAAGAGCTTTGAATGACAACCGTCACAAACTCTTACGGGTTGAGCGATACCGAAGTGGGGGAGTGGAGTCGACTTGGACGAACCGTGACACTGGTGGTCAAAAACTTGGCCACAGTTGCGACAGTGATGTTTCCGGTTTGTGAACATGAACGGAACTCGACAGCGGAGACAGACGTCAGAATCGATCCATTCTGGTGCGGTACTCAGGGTGTCTACCATAGCCGAGTTGGCGAGCGCGAGGTCTTTCGGAGGAAAGTCGTATCCTAGGAGGCTTTGAGGGAAATAATTGAAAAAGCGAGTAGCGTACCTTCGTTCTTGAGTGTCTTGTAGACCTGACCTACGTAGCTCAAGGAAGGTCACGGTTTTCCTTCGAAAACGAGAACCCAACACTGGACGTATTTGAGTATGTCAGCTTTCACAGCATGATTCAGAGTAGGGATCTTGAGGATGGAAACGAGGTTGTCGATATATCCCCTACTAGTAGACGCCACTTCGACCAAAAGGTGGTCTCCCCCATTCTTGACGCATACATCTGTGAGCTAGAGGTGCAGATGAGGGCGGTCGCATCGGGGAACCGTGGAGGGTACTTACGCCAAGGGCGAGTATTTGTACGTGCAGGTTCTTGTGGTTGAGACGGCGCTTGAGTGCGCGCATGGCGTCCTTTCCTGGGGCCGACTTTGACTGGATCTGATCGCATGTTTCAATATTGAGTGCGACGTCCCCAGCGCCGGCTGGGATGAGCTCGGACGTGGCCTTGTCTGAGCAAGTTGAGTGTCAGCGCGCGCTCGACGTCGCGCGACAGCGAGAATGAGATGAACTGCCTTCTCTTTCACCGAAATAGATTTGTTGATGTCCGCGCAGTCACCTAGCTGCCTAAAGCGATAAAACAACGCGTGCCCGAGATTGTTCAAGAAATCTGGTTTTTCGACCCGACCATCTGGAGTGAGACTGACTGCCTGTTCAAGCATCAAAATCGATCGCCTTGTCGATGTCCGAGACGTTGCCCAGACGCTGAAAGCGACGAGCTAACGAGTTCCCGAGGTTGTACACCAGGCGTGGTCTGTCGCGATCGTTGTCAGGAGTGAGACGGACTCCGAGCCTGCTCAAGTAGCGAAATCGACTTTTCGATGGACGCGGCAGGAGGCAAGGAGCGTGCGTGGCTCGCTCGGTGTCTAGTAGTCGCGTCGTCGGAGCCTGAAAAGCGGCATCCGGGTCGATCGCTTGGTCAATCGACGGATGGGTCACGCGGGGTCGCCAAGGCGATCAAAGCAACTTAATGATAATGAGTTCCCGAGGTTGGTCGATGGAGTTGGCTTTTGAAGATGGCCATCCGGAACAAGGCGGATTGCTTTCTCTTTCAACGAAATCGATCTGTTGATATCTGCCAAGTCTCCAAAGTGCTCAGAGCGACTCCATAACGAATTGCCGAGGTTGCTCAGCAATGACGGCTTGCCAGGATGGCCGTCGGGAGTGAGACCGACTGCCTGCTCAAACATACAAACAGACTTGTTGATGTCGGTGAGGTCACCGGTGCGCGCAAAGCGATAAAACGCTGAGTGTCCGAGGTTTATCAACAATATTAACGCTGGCTTGTTAGAGTGACCGTCGGGGGTGAGATAGACAGCTTCCTTTTCCAGCAAAATAGACTTGTCAATATCTGCGAGGTCACCGCGAGATGCCCAAAGCGATAGGTTAAGGAATGGCCAAGGTTATTCAAAAAAGGACGGCTTGGCAGGGTGGCCGTTTGGTGTGAGGTGGAGTGCTTGCTCAAGCATCATAATAGACCTGTCAATGTCTGAGACGTCGCGGAGACGGAGAAAGCGGCTTGATAACGAGTTCCCGAGGTTGCTCAACAGGCTTGGCTTGTCTACATGGTTGTCAGGGGTAAGAGGAACGGCCTGGTCCAGCGCCGAGATCGACTTTTTAATATCTGCCAGGTTTACAAGACAACCAAAGCGGTTCAACAATGAGTTCCCGAGGTTGATCAAAAAGGTTGATTTGTTAGGATGGCCGTCCAGAACGAGGCTGACTGCTTCCTCATTCATTGAAATTGACCTGTTGATGTCCGCTAAATCACACGCATTCAGACCTTTGTTGCGACGCATGCATGACTGGGCGTTTGCGGACGAAAAAGATGCGTGTAAGACGTTGGGCGGATCGAGGATGACGGTCGAACTTTTTCATCAATAGCGACGGACGAGAGA
>JBBPOM010001354.1:0-11569 GCA_038091455.1 Leccinum uliginosum | reverse complement strand
TACCAAGTTTCGACGCATTGCTGACCCCTTCCGCCCACTTTATGATTATCCACACGACCCACCTCTGCCTCTCCTGCTCATTCCTCGCCCTCTGCACGAGATACGTCCCAGACCCACTTTCGGTCGCGCTCTTCAGAACAAGGCCCTTTTGCCTGTGCGCGGACTGAAGGATGTATCTCCCCGCGACCGAGTGTGCGTGCGCCTAAGACACCTGCATAGTATCTCCACGAACGGCGCATGCAGCTCCAGGTTCGTCAGCGTGTCGGCCGCAAAGGAGGCGTCGAAGCGGGGCGTCGTCGTCGTCGTCGTCGTCGCCAGGATCTCACCCATTCGGGCAGCGCATCAACGTCCCCACGCACAAGGGCAACCGCGCGGCAGGACCGCTCTGGGGAGCGCGTTGCGGCGGACGAGGTGGTCGTCGGGGTGATCTCTGGCGGTGACGGACACGGTGTTTGGGTACATGCTAGCGAGGAGGGTAGGCAGTCCGGCGCGAGCGCCCAATTCGAGAATACGCACGACCGCTGGCGCAGAGCTGGTACTGATGCGGGGCATCGCATCGATGTGGAGCCTCTCGAGATGGTCTGTGATGAAGAGGGAAGACATCAGATGAAGGAAGCGTGTAGCAACCAGTTGGAGGGGCAGGTGGTGACGTGGGTCTGTTCCAGCGCATGTGAGACACGCCCGGGCTTGACGGCGGTGAAGGTGACCGGTAATTTGAAGTCATAAAGGCTCTAGAGGGACGTGGAGAGGAAGTCTTCGGGGTCGTCTTCGAATGTCAGGGCACCGCACGCTCCATACTGCATCGTCATCTTGCCAGTAGATATTTAAACATACGGAAATGGACAAGTTTAGCCACTGTCAGTAATTGGACCACTGCAGCTCGGACTTGAAAGCAGGTAAGATTACACGCAAGAGTATCCGCTCGTGTCATGCCCGAAAGACGTTCAATCGACCGTCCCATCCACAGCTCGCCAACAAGCCCTCGTCATACAACGACCAACCACATCCAGCCACAAACTCGGTATGGGGATCGTGGACGTGCAGGAGGTTCGATCCCCCCGGGGCGGGACTCGTGTTCCAACTACATCACAAAGCAAAGATGGGTTAGATGCATCCGTCGGCATCGCAGCACACGACACACGTACATCCGGCAAGTCATATCATAGCTCGCGGTCGCCAGGATATCCGGCCGATGAGGACTCCACTGAACCTTGCGAACGGCGTATTCGTGACCGGGCAACTGCATCTCGCACACGCCGCCGACAGACTGGCTGGTCGGAGGGGAGGTGCTCGCCATGCGACAGTCCCAGACCTTGACTACCTTGTCGACCCCTGCACTCGCGATCACAAAGGGACGGTACTTGTTCCAATCTATGGAGAGGAGCTCCGTACCCGAGGCTGGGACGGTGAGGACGGCGGCGGAGACGGGGTCGGTGAAAGCGTTGGACGCGGGACCGGAAGCGTAGGCTGGCGATCGCAGATCGAATATCTTGACGGTACCGTCGGTCGAGCACGTAGCGATGATGTCCGGGTGATGTGGTGAGAAAAGTGCTTGATACACACACGATAGATGCGCTTTCAGGGTTGTCATTGAGCGAGGCCGCTCGGGCGTCCACTTGGCACCATCATACAACTGAGCATGAGCAGACGGGGGTGGACAGGCCACTTACGACTTTGACGTTCCCATCCCAAGACGAGGAGAGGAAGGTGTCCTTTTTGATATTGGACCAGTCCACGGAAAAGACTTCCTTTGCGTGTTCGTGCCAAGAACGAATCGGAAAGTCCTAGCAGCGGGGGACCTCGGTAGGCCTTGCCAGGGTAGGGAGACAAAACTCACGTTCAGCATGACGTCCCACAGCTTGATCGAGCCGTCTCCCGAACCTGCCACGACGTGATTTTCATGAATCTCTGACCAAGCGATGTCATAGAGCGCATCCTGCGATTCGTAGCTGATTACCGAGACGCTGAGCAACGGGCGAGGGAGGGGGGGCGGAGATACTGACTACTTGTCGAGGTTGATTCCGCTTGCACCGCCTGGTCCTGGGACGATCGAGAGGAGGTTGAGACGACCGTTGCCGACGAGACCGAAGTTGGCGGCGGATGCGAGGGCGATGCGGGTGTTGTGGAACGGTGACCAGGCGAGTGCGTAGTGAGCAAATCCTGGCGTCTGAAACGCAGCGGGGACGTTCATCATCTTGGCTACGAGTAGAATGAGAGTGACTGTCCCTCATGTCCTCTCGTCCTCAGCGCCGACCAACACCGCCGTCTCGCCCGCAGCAGCCGTCGAGCGCATTGCATCCTTTCTCGCCTCGGGAAAAATCACCCTGCTCACCGGCGCCGGCGTCAGCGTCGACTCTGGCATCAGAGCGTACAGGGGCAAAGACGGGCGATACATGAACCCCAACTACAAGTACGTCCTCCCCTCTCGTCGTGCAACGCACCCTCATTCCCGAAAGACCCATCTTCGTACGTGGGGCTTCCAACTAGCGGCGGTGGTCTGAACTTTGAGAACTCTCGACAGTACCACGAACTCGTCGCAGACAATCCTAGCGGACATGCATTCAGGTGCGTATTCTCGTTCCTCCGTCCTGGCGCCGTCTCATGTCCCCCGTCCTGCAGGCAGCGTTACTGGTGCGTGATCACACGCCCCCGTCTGCCCACGCACATGCTCCGTAGCAGACGGCGCCTCTTCCTTGTCGCAGGTTCCGTTCGTATCTCGGTTATCCGCCCGTCAGAGATGCACGACCGAACACGACCCACTACGCACTCGCCGCTCTCCAGCACGCCGGCCGTATCCACAAGACCGTCACGCAGAACGTCGACGGTCTCCATCGCAAAGCCGTCGCACACCTCTGGGACGACGCGCGCATCGACCAACACATCCTCGAACTCCACGGGACGCTGCATGTCAGTTCCCCCCCCTCCTCCTCGGGATTTATTTCTGACCGACTTACGACAGAGAGTACATTGTCGATTCGGCCATGTCGTCAGCAGAGACGCATTCCAGGACCGCTTATCCGCCAGCAACCCCAAGTGGAAAGCTTTCGTCGACGAGCTCGAAGTGACCGGCGAGAAGCTACGAACGAATCCAGACGGTGACGTCCGTCATCACAAATTCGTTTCCCCCACCATGACATCGTGCTCACGCGACGATCGTAAAAGGTCGACATCCAAGGCATGTCGTACGACGACTTTGTCGTGCCGGAATGCCCAGCATGTCTCGCACAGGGCCAACGCAATACGAACGTACGTGGGCCTCCACTTTTGCGCCGCCGATCGGCGCCTGACGCTTCGCTCGAAGCACAAACCAGACCTGATCTTCTTTGGCGAGTCGATACCCCAGTTAATCAAAGAACGCTCGTGAGCCGTCTTCTTGCCTCGTTTTCTGTACCATAGTGACCGACCTTGGTCTCTCCTTTGCGCGCACAGATTCCGCGACGTCGAACGATCGGACAAACTATTCCTCATCGGGACCACCGTGGCGACCTTTTCAGCTTACCGGTGAGCAAGATCGCATCGCATTATTCGTGGAAACCAACTTGCCCCCACAGGTTGGTCAAACACGCACTTGGACTCGGCAAGTCGGTACTCCTTCTCAACGTCGGTCCGACGCGTGCGGATGGACTCGTAGGGATCGACAAGATAGAGATCGCCACGTCGCGCGTGATGCGCGAGGTTGTCAGCGCCGTATTGTACTTTTTTTTTCTCCTTTCCTCCCGGCACCGCGCTCATCGCCTGTACCCCAGGGGCAGTCACGCCAGCACCGACCCGGTCATCGTCAGCCTGCTAAATGATGGGATACATAAACCTCCGACGGACAGTGACACATAGCGGAAAGGGTACTTGTAATCAAGGACAGCGCTATCGGTAATAGAAAAATGCCATAGTGTGTATAGATTATTGCTCGTGTCCGAGCGAACATAAGAGAGAACGACAAGAAAACGATACTGTTGGTATATACAAGCCATGAGTAGATTTGATGCGAAACTAGGTAATCTGAAGATGTGCAAAGATGACTACAAGGGGGGAATGCTGCCAATGGGTAAATAGTTGGAGAGATGTGGAGTATATGTGATAGTAATGCGTGCGATAGAGTAGTACGAATGCAAACGAGCAGCGACAGAGCAAGCGGAGAAGATATAACACCTAGAGATGGTAGGTGGTGGGGATAAGGTAATTTCATGGCGATAACGAGGGAGAGCGTTTTAATTGCGTGTGTCTGGACGGAGAATGCGGCCGGGTTGTCGAGATGATGCATTTATGTGGTGTCAGCGGGGGAATCGTCGTCAAAGTCCGCTTGGTCGTTGCAGGCAAAGTTGCCATAATAATCGTGGTGTGCTATCCACATGGGCGGCCTGAGCTCGGACCAATTCCAATTTTGCCAGCGGTCGACGAGGGGAACGTCATGCTTCGGTAAGAGAGGACGTTGAGAGCGATTCAGGTAGTCGAGAAACGCAGAGTCGAGGTCACGTACAACAGTGGAAACGGGGGTAGCAGACTTGGTCGGCAGATCGAGGTAAGGGGAGAGCGATCGGTATCTGCCAAAGACGTCGGGGGCGGGAGCGACAGGACGATCGTCGTCGGGCGTAAGCGGTGGCGGGGTCGCATTGTCTCCGTCCGTATTGGAAGACGAAGCGGGCGATTTCTTGGCCTGTGACGTATACTTGTGTGTAACGAGCCGAGTCAGCCGTCGCTTGGGGGTTCACGGGCGTGCACTTACGATATCTTTTGGGGCTCGTCGGGCGGCGCGCGCTACGCCGACCGGCTTGCGGAGGCAGCGTTCTCTGTGTTTCATCCAGTGAAATGGGTCGTACGAGCTTTTGGGGGAAAGCTTGATGCGGCTACCACATCGCTTGCAGGAGACGAAAAGCGGACCGTGTACTTCCGCCATGGGGTCGGCGCGCAGCTTCTTCTCTCGGGCGAGTTCAGCGGCGGTTCTGGGCGGTGCTTCCGCACCACTGTGGTTATGGATTAGTGCGGGGGGAAAAAGGAAAGGCGGGGTGGTACGTACGCTGTGAGGAATTTCATGACAGAGTCTTTGTTCGGAGACCCCCTAGAGTGCATCGCCGATGAGCGTCGGACTGAGGGCTTATGTCCAAGAAATAGCCCACATGCTAGCAAGTACACGGGTCCGGGCGGGTGTGGGGGCTGAGGGGGGAGGAGGAGGAGAGGGAGAAAGCACTCCCGAGAGTTCGAACAACCAAAGGCAAGCAGGTGTCGTTCACTCGGAATTTCCCGAACCCCGCATACCGCACGCAATCGGTCAGGCAGAGTACTATGCACATTGAAATAAATCCTACAACAGTGTTCAAGTAAAACCTACGCCTTCTCGGAACCCGCGAGTAAGATTTTGGAATGGTAGGAGGAACAACCCGAACACATCCGACGCATTCTCTTCTGGTGGTTCGTATGTCTCCTTCCGCGGCCGATTCCTCGGGCGCGCGTCTGTTTCTGCTTCTTCTGCTTCTTCTTCTACCTCTTCCTCGCGGCCCCGCTTCACTCCAGCCTTTACTGTAGCAGCGGGTGTGCTTTTGGTTGCTTCCTTCAACTGGGCGTTCGAGCCCGTGGGCGTGGGGGGCGATCGTCTTGATCCACCTACAGAAACATGCGAATCCGTACTCGATGTGGAAGGTGTGGGGAATGGCACGTGTGCTCTACGCGACGCGCGTTCGTGTGTGGTGATCGGTGCAGGGGTTTTTCTGTACTCAAAGAGTTAGCGCTATCCGCACGGCTCGTCCGGACGACTGACGGTATACATTTCTCCTTGTGCGCACTCCACGAAGCCAGATTGTAGTCCAACTCGCCATTCAATATCACCACTGTTCTGCAGGTTCCACACAGTATATGTCTTGGAGAGCATTCCTTCACCTGGGGATCGTTCAACAAGACACTCCTGCGTTCTGCAGTGGCGACGCGGCTCGAGGGTTCGATGGTAGGCTTGGGGGGCGCGCGGCGGGGTCCCTGGATCGACATAGAATATTCTCCGCATCGCAATTTGTGACATGACCAGTTGCCGGAGGCATATGTGCTCTGCGTCGCGAGTTTAATCCATTTCTTGCAACATCGGCACAGAATCCTCCAAGGCTCCACCATCTCCGCCTGCGGATCATTCATCAGGGCCGTTCGTCGCTCTCTCTCTGCCTTTTTCTTCCGGACGAGAGGTGGGGAAGTGGATACGCAGGATCCTTCCGTCTTGACACTACCTGTGCGGGACGGCAAAGGTGACGACGCATTATCTTCTTTTGCTCCGACACTAGCTGTCGGGGACGGCAAGGCTATCGATTCAACCTCTTGCACTTGTATTTCGGCGTCTAATGTTGTGGGTTCCTGTCTAGTGGTGTATTCGGATCGAGAAGCTGTGCGCGTGGTAGCTACTCACTGTGGCATGGAGACGTCTGCGGGCGAAGGTGATGGTGCGCGATCGCTCATGATAACGAGTGTATGGGGTCAGGAAGGAAAGGGGGGGATGAAATGTACAGGAGGTCCAAGGAGTGTTAAATAAACGAGTCCACAAATGTCCACACCCTAATTAGAGAGCCATTGTGTATGGAAAGCCAGACAGCCGCGCTCAAAAAATGATCCGCCAACGGCCGGCCAGCACTTATTTAGGTAGCGATTGATGCCGGGACACCAGCCACCGGTGACCGTAGATACCACTTTGTAATTTATTTATTTTCCCACCACAAATGGCTGACTACCGAGTTCCAAGAATGGAATGTCAAACGGTGTAAGTGAGAAACTACAAAATAGTTTACAAATTAAAATTACAACGCGCAAGCCAAGAATCCAGTAAAGTTGATGTTCAAGAATACGAAGATGATAAGTAACTAACTGTGGGGCGGTCCACAGCTGAGCCAAGTCGTCCATAACATTCATCAATGAAACATTGAGGGCGGGGGGTACCAAGTCGAATACGGGGTGTCCGGCATGTGCACGATCGGCATGTCGTCACGACGCCGTGGCGTAGTGCTGGGTTGTTGCACGAGGGAGGGGGTTAGGGGAGGGTTAGGATGGTGTGGACGAGGATGAAGACGAGGCGTTCTCACCGTCGTCTCTTCGTCGCGTCATTGTCCGTGTTGTCAATTGGCGTTACGCCGTCGTTGTGCCCCTTGCGTTATCGTCGCCGTAGCCGAGTCGCGCCGTCGCTGGGTAAAACCCATGGGTTCACCCGTGCGATTCCCTATCCCAGAGGATCGGGAGGGGCGAGGGGTATAGGAATGGGGAGGGCAAGGACAGACAGGGCCAGGGCCAGTCGCCGTCGTGTCGGCGTCTTTGGATGACAATGGGGAGAGGAGGGGGCACAGAGGAGGAGGGCGAGGGCGAGGCAATCACGAAAATGACAGCCACAGCAACATGCAGCAGCGACTACGCAGCGCACACGATCGTTCGCGTTGCGTGATCGCTTCTGCACGCTGGGGGCGCAGGGACGGGGACAGACAGCGCGACGGCGATGGTATCATCGTCGTGGGATGGGGAGGGGGAGGGGGATAGGAAGGCCCGTCATCAACGTCGTTGTCGTTGTGTCGTGGTGAGACGGGGATGGCGACGGTCGTTGTCATCATGGTGGGATGGTGAGGGCGAGGGCGAGGACGGGAGCGGGGACGGTCATCGTCGAGTGACGTCGTCTTCTCGTCTTCGTCTTGTTGTTTTCGTTGTCCTCGCGTTGTCGTCCCCCTCGTCCTCGCGTCGTTCGTCTCCTCTCTGCCGTGGTGTCACTGAGTCGTCGTCGTCATGATCCTCTCTAGATCGGGTAAAAGCTACCCGTGGGGGCAAGAGGCGTGCGGGTCGCGGGTACGGGGTTGCAGGTTGGACTGCCGTTGAAACCCACGGGTATCCATAAGTATACGCCCGTCGCCGGTGCGTGGTGCATCGTAGTTGTCGTCCCGTCGTGGCATGCCATTTGTCGCGTCGTCATTGTCGTCGCTTTGTGGCAAGCCAAATAATGAATAAGAGTCAGAGATAAACCTAGAAAATAGAATAAGAAACCCTAGAGGGTCCAGGAATAAATTACAAAGTGGTATCTACGGTGGCTGGTGTCCCGACATCAATCGCTACCTAAATAAGTGCTGGCCGGCCGTTGGCGGATCATTTTTTGAGCGCGGCTGTCTGGCTTTCCATAATGATCGGGATCAGAAGTACAAAGAATAATAGCTCCGTGGTGCTTGGTCTGTACCTTTCAGCCACTATCTTGTCCTATTAAATGCAGGCGTATAAGAAGTCTGTCGATTGGTCCCAGTGTCTCTGTTCCCACTAACATGTCCGGTCAAGTTAAAGGTTTATCGAGAGTCTCTCTCATATTTGCGTTTGTTTTTCTCTATCGTCCGCCTTCGACTTCACTCAGCCCTTCGAACAGTTGCGGAACCGCCTTGTTTTCCGATGGTACCTACTCCACCTATCTTCGTTTGTCGTGTGCCCTGAGGTCGTTCAACATCGCCAGGTTACTCAAACATTGTCATTGGAATGGGTATGTCCTCCTTTCTTGCATCGCGTCCGCTCTCTCAGTGTCGTGCCATAGTCAACACGCGTGAGGCACTTGCCTGCTTTCAATCTTCTTTTGGAGCCTCACTTTATTCATAGTCTTGAAAACTATCTATGGTTCCGAGGCGTTGACAGCCCACAATTACAGCAGTACTCTCAATAGTGTCAGCTTTGCAGGTTCAGTCTTCTCCGTTTCTCGTTCTTGCAGCTCATTCAATATTGCTGCTAGGCCAGATTGTAGGTATGCTGACCTTTGGTTGGATATCCGACAAGCTGGGCCGCAAATTTGGCATGGTAGGTTTGTTTCGGAAACAAGAGTCCTCCCCAGCTCAGATACCGTCAGATGACTGCAACGGGTATCGTTTCTGTCTTCGCCGGTCTGTCTGCTGCTTCTTCAGGTGCGCATGGTAGTTTTGGTGGAATGATTGCCATGCTCGCCGCCTGCCGGTAACTATGTCCATTCATAATTATTGCACCCCATCACGAATGCGATACGCAGCTTCTTGTTAGGTATCGGGATCGGCGCAGAATACCCTTGCGGTTCAGTCTCTGCTGCGGAGCAAACGGAGGAAGAAGGCATTGCAAAGAATGCTCAACACCGATGGTTGGCACTTGCAACTAGTATGTGCTTGCCATCTTTGACATAGTGCTCCAGACTTTAACACTGTTTTAGATACGATGATTGACGTTGGATTTGTGTTCGGCTCATTCGTGCCTCTGGTTTTGTATTGGATGTGAGTTGCATCGTGCCGATGTTGAGAATCATACCCAACCTTTCGTCAATAGTTTCGGGGACAAACACCTTCGTGTGGTGTGGCGTCTTTCTCTTGGTCTAGGAGTCGTTCCCGCTCTTGCTGTATTATTGTGGCGTCTGCGAATGACAGAGCCCACGAGTTACAAGAAAAACTCGATGAAATCTGTGCGAATTCCCTACCATCTTATCATCAAGCGTTACTGGAAAGGCTTGTTTGGCATCTCCTTGTCCTGGTATGTTGACGAACTTGTCCGGTGATCCGGATGCACTGATTGCATCTAGGTTTATCTATGACTTCATCACGTACGTACAATTATTACTTTCATCGTTCATTACAGTCTCAAGTCACATACACACAGGTTTCCGGTGAGATCGCCATTTCCTTTGTGGTTCGTGGCACCTAAGTAGTATGTAGTTCAACATCTACTCTTCAACGATCACAGACGTGTAAGCTGACTCTGGTGTTTGTTGAATAATACCCTGAGACTGATTCTGGATAGTGTTGTCGGAAATAACTCTTCTCTCACAGTTATATTCGGATGGAGTGTTGTTATCAAGTCCGTGTCCCTTCTCATCATATATTCTCTGTTACTCACGAGTCACTCCTCTCATTACAGTCTATTTTACATCCCAGGTCTGCTGTTCTGCGTAAGCTCTCGTTTACCCTCTATTCACAAAGGTACCAGGAGCTGTTATCGGTGCATTCGTCATCGACTATCTGGGCCCTAAGACGACAATGGTATTGTCATCAGGTCATAATTGCTTAATCGTGAAACTCATGGCCCTCTGTTAGATCACTGGCTTACTTGCCCAGGCAACCGTTGGCTTCATCATGAGCGGTCTGTACACTCGCATAAGTCAACACATCGCGGGGTTCGCTGTATGTTCTAAACTGCCTATCAAGCCAAGCAGTTTTTATGTGATTATTTCTATCGCAGGTCGTGTATGGTATCTTTCTGAGTCTTGGAGAATTCGGTAAGTGACTCGCAGCTGATGCGACATTGTCTTACATATGTAGGTCCCGGGAACTGCACTGGCGTTCTTGCTGCCAAGAGTTCGCCTACCGCAGTTCGTGGTCAATACTATGCTTTCGCTGCAGCTACTGGCAAGGTCGGCGCATTTGTCGGCACGTACTGTATGTGGAATAAGATACCAATGGTTGTCGTGATGGTTGACTGATCATGTTTCCGGCGGATAGGCTGGCAGTCGATCGTTTCCGGTGGGTACCTGTGAATTCTCGTGAAAGCTTGAACCCAATCGTGGCATAGATTTCGGTGGTCCCAACTCGCTTAGGGGAACTACGGGTCCCTTTTGGGTCGCTAGTGGCTTTGCCATCGTTAGCGCCATAGTTACATTCATATTCGTCAAACCCCTTAGTCACGATGGAATGGCGGCGGAAGATGAAGCTGTATGTGTCCTCTATCATCCCCTCGTGTTGTCTATTCACACTTGCTGTAGTTCCGCTTGTATCTGGAGGAGAACGGCTTCGACACTTCTCAGATGGGGATTGCAGATCCTGAGGTTTCGTCCAACTACTCTGGCGACGATAAAAAAGATGTGAAAGCTCCGGCTTAATGAAGATGCATGATCATGTTTTCTGACGAAATGAACCTTTCTACTAATGCCATTCCATCGGTCATGTCTTAGAAACTATCCGAGGCGCCCAAAGAGCGCAGGGCCTTGTAAGATTGAGTTTTACGCGATTGTCAACTGTTGCACAGCCCAGGAACGCTCGAAGGGATGTTTTCGGTGAATACTCTGAGTGTGTGCTGTCATCCATCTCCAAAGAAAGGCACTAGCTTGTTAGTAAGGGCGAGGCGGACACCTGTCGCTGCCCTTCAATTCCACTTTGGGCGCCTATCCGCCAAGTGTTTAGTTCAAGTGGGGAATAGGTCCGAAAGACCTCATTGACGGTGGCTGCAACAGTGCAACTACGTTGGGCTGAAGGAAAGGTGGTGGGAAGAGGAAGTCAGACATATGGGACCTGGCCCGAGCGGGTAATTGATATACAGAAGCCACGCGGGTGGACACGCTGTGCAGCGCTGGTGCATATAATGATAGATGATCAAACGACTCTGAGACTATGGCGTGACTTGTACCCGAGGTCCGCGCCACCCGGAATACATGGCTCTAGCTCGGATCAACAGTTTGATCATTCAAGTAGGTGCAGATTTTTCGATTTAGATTCTGTGCACGTCCAGACGATCATTGCAGAAATCCGAGAACTCTCCGGAGAACTCAGTCGTTGCCAATTGACTTGATAAAAACAAGTCCGAGGCGATGAGTCATTCCAACTTGAAACATCTCAAATGACAGATGAGTAAGGTTGACTCTAAT
>JBBPOM010001353.1:0-11572 GCA_038091455.1 Leccinum uliginosum | reverse complement strand
TTCCAACGTCTCGTTCGTGAAATTGCGCAGGACTTCAAGGTCGGTATCTGGCATGGATGTTTGTAACGACTCATGCTAACTTTGTTCTGCAGACCGACCTGCGTTTCCAATCCTCCGCTGTGATGGCGTTGCAGGAGGCCGCGGAGGCTTACCTTGTCTCGCTGTTCGAGGATACCAACCTTGCTGCTATCCACGCCAAGCGTGTTACTATCCAACCCAAAGATCTTGCTCTTGCACGGCGGCTGCGTGGAGAGCGTTCGTAGATATTATATATTTTTATCATGCTGTATCATTATTGCATTCCTTCTATTTTCCAAACTATCTTCATAATCTGGTCGATGTGAGAACGAAATGATATCTCAGCTATGTATAATCCGGGGGGAAGGCCCGGAGGGGTCTCGTGGTGCAGGCCAGAATAGTCCAGTCATGCGGGCAGTGCCAGTGATGTGATATTGGTGGATGGCATTTGGAGTGAAATCAACCATCGAGTTCTCATTTCATGATGGGCATTCGAAAGTTCTGATTGGAGGTCGAACCGTCAGCAGTGGGTTACTTTTAGCTCGGTGCTGGGACTCTCTATGTTGATTTGTATAATTGATTCCTTCACTAATAGTATTAATATAGCGACTGCTTATCGTTTCATGGATCCGAGTCAATGATCTGCAATGAATTACGAAACACTATCATCCATTATGAATACTATACAGTACCGTACAATCCAATCAAGGCTGCAGCAAATATCTGTTCACTCGTCTACAGCGCCCACCACTGACGTGAGCGCCACCCTCGGCTTCATGATGATCAACTCGGACGGCTTTCCCTTCTGTGTCGCGCCGGACCCTACCCTCATGCGCTGCATCAACCCTAACTCAGTCGCGAACAGCACGTTCTCCTGACGCTGCTCTGCCCCTCGATTCCTGTCGCCGTTGTCATACGAGTCCTCCATCATCTTGTCGTCAAAAACCGTGTCAGGCCAGACCACCAGCACCTCAAAGTCGTCCGAGATCACCCCGACACCGATGATCTTGTTGACCTGTCCAGCGAGCGACACGAAATGATGCACCTTCTCTCCAAACTCGGTCCAGAACGCGGCCGTAAGGTCGGACTTGGACGCAGTGCAGCCCGCTGCTGAAATGATATCAGAGAAACCGGCCACGATCGTCATATCGATGGTGTGTGCGAGGTCTGGATCGCTTATGAACGCGGGAAGGGTGTACGCGCGTGTGAGGGCACGCCAGTTCCCTGATATGGCTTGGCCCTCTGGCGACCATGTGTTTATCGTTCGTCAGTACACATGCGGTTTCTGCAACGCGTTGCGTGAGCTGAGCCTCACCTGTTTCCCGCATCCTCTGGTATATCGCGTCGATGTACACGTTGTGCGACTGCTCTTCCTCCCGAACGCTCCATGGGGACGCAATCCAGTACAATTCGTATATCAGATACGCGCGAAAAGCCATCTCCAAGAAGACAGGGTTCTCTTTGTGCTTCTTTGACGGTAGGGTTTGCATGAACCTCGCACCCAATGTATCCGAAGCCCTTGTCTGCTCGATAGTCTGCGCAGTCGTCTGGTCATCATCTAAAACCGGGGCCTCGAGCGTAAAGTTTTCGACCGCCCACTCGGCCATAGACCTGGTGCTCTGTTGTACCTCTTCGTTGAGCTTCCGTAGCGTATTGACCACCTCTGAGCCCGAGAAAGCGTCTGCTGTCGCGACGAACCGCTGCACGCCTTGGAGTTCCGACGTGAGCTGTTCGAGGGTCGCCTTCAACGACTGATGCTTGGTATTCAGAGCGCTGTACTCGTTCTGCTGCGTCTCATATTTCTGCTTCAGTGCGGCGCAGTCCTGCTCCGCTTTCTGTTTCTGCTCTATCGATGCCTGGTGCTCTGAATGCAAGGCGTCGAGCTTCTTCGTCTGCTCTTCGTACTGCCGTCTGAGCGTGGCATGGGCGATGTTGATCTCGTTCCTTTGGTCCAGGGCCGCCTGGCGTTCGTGGCGCACAACGCTGAGCTTCTTCGATCGCTCGTCATAATGATGTTTGAGAGTCGCGTAAGCATCTGCGTATTTCTTCCTTTCCTCGAGCGCCACTCGGTGTTCATGTTGGAGAGTACTGAGCTCCATCGTCTGCGTCTCGTAAAGGCCCTGGATGGCTGCTGGCGAGGATGCGGTCGGATTCGCGTGGTTCGCCTTCTTGCCGCGTGCAACTTTCGTCGGTGGACTGAGCTGCGGTCGTTAAAGCCGTGCTGAGTATCGCACGATTCTCTCCACAAAGTGGGTCTGTGTCCGTACCTCGTCTCTCATCTTGGCTCCTTCCCCTTCTCTTGAATTTGTGGACCCTTGGTCTTTGTTGCAGGACGTAGCTGGTCTGCTTCGGACATCTGCGCCGCCGCTATCAGTGTCCATTCTCCCCCGGGATGGAGACTGAGTGCGACTCTGAGGGCTCTCGGTTCGAACACCTGAGGTGGGGTAGACCACATCCCGAGCGGACACCGACGACTTGGATGTCGTGGTGACATAAGAGCCCGTCGTCTATCATACATCATCACTTTAGCCCGTATCGAAGGGATGAAGGACGACATAGTACATACCTCCTGCGAATGACGGGAAATAGGCACTGAAGGGTAACGGCGGGAGGCATCCCCGTCCCCGTTGCCGTTCTGTTGGTTCCGAAGCATGTACATGGATGCTGTGAGCTGGACGATGCGGCCAATGAGTTTGCACATTCGAGAGCAACATGCAGGATGCCTCGAGAGCCTGGAGGTACCGATGGCTGGTGAGAAGTCACGCGTATAAGGCGAGCAATGGGCAGTGGGTCAGGCTGCACTGGTGACTCTGCAAGCAGCGAGGCGTGTGAGAGCTTGCGCGGTTGGCTGTGTTTCATATACGTCTGGCCATCAGGTCTCCAGGCCGCCTTACCGCATGTCCAAGGTGTTCTGTACCAGCGACCCTTTCGATCGGAACGGTTGCTTCGGATTCATAACTTGTTGACGCTGATCTCATCAAACACGCGTCACTTCCAAATTCGGTCAGCAAAACTCAAAAGAGAGACTCACGGTAACCGTAAGTACAAGTTGGACTCAAGTAAATCTCTTCAAGTCATCGAAACTAGATATTTTTCGCTCGTGCTAGGTTGCTTCGCGTTACTTCCTAGAACCTGCTTTCAGTGAGGGGCATGATTAATGAACCTCTATCATTCTATAACCTTCCTCGATTTGAACCCTTGTCCCTCCCACTGGCGCACGGCAGTGGCCTTGCGGCTCGCATGCCTCCCTGGTTCTCGACTTCTTGGTACTGATGTTATGCATTGATCTCCGATATCACTATCTACATATAGGTTGCACCCCGTCTCACAAGTCGCTTCCCCTCCGAATCGCCGCCATGGCTCAAGCGGAAACCGTCACGTACTCTGTTGGTTCGTCAGCTCGTCCTCGCGTTTTTGATATCGGCAATGTTTATAACAGGCAATATCTCATGCTCCTGTTGTGTCCTCCAGGCTGTTGGGGGCACTTGCCATTCTCATGGCGCGTGGAAGGCAATTTGGTCCTCGTTCATCGTTTCATTCCCGTCTTGACTCGGCGCTGGGTACCCTAGATAAGGGTGAGCAGCAGTGAACTTTATGTAAAGGGCCATATCATATTGCGAACCCAGTGGGATTCTCACAGCAGTCAGCTTCGAGGCGGTCAGAGGACTGAATGACAACGACCGAAGAATGGATTCACTCATAGCGATCAAGGTCGACGACGTACCGACCACTTCCGAGGGGCGAGGATCCAGCGCGCTCGAAGCCTCAAACATACCGAACTTTTGTCCGAGATGCGTTTCGCTGGATGGACTCATGGTCGGTCTTCTCATCTTGATAATATCTTCTTCGTCAAGGGATATTGAGGGTTTCCCCCATGGATTACAAAAAGATCAATGTTTTGATTTGAAAATAATCCAAAGATTCACTCACATGACGATCACAGAGCGTACGGTAAGTTTAATCTCTACAGCAATAACATGCCGAGGTGGCCCTAGATATGTGTTTTCTTTTCAAACGTGGCTCAAGTTTGTCCTGGTTTCCTGTCGATCTGGACTGATTATGGGAAGGTGACTATGTTCTCGAATGTTCAATTGCACCTGTGGACAGTCGGACGGTGTTTGGGTAATCCCGGTTTTTTGTCAGTGTCGATTATCACCCGCCGATTTCCGATTTTCCGGGGTAGTGATCCACGATTCCAGGTTTTTATTTGCTGTCAACTTTTTCAGTTGGGCGCTGGTGATAGTTGACTTAGCTCGTCAGAAGGTGTCGTCATCCACCCTCGAATATATATATTTGCTCCCTTTTCTGGAGGCTTACCCCCTCATTCCAGGGGCCGCGTCGTCGAGGCATTGATCTTCCTTCCCAACGCAAGTTAGTATAGTCACAGTGCTTTCATCTGCGTCTGTCACTTATGATCGGAGGTCACTATATTTTCTTCCATTTTTGTAGAATATTGGGTTATCGTGTGGGGAGACTGGTCTCTGGTTTAAGGCAGAGATATTTAACGGCCCCCTCCAGCACCCGTTCTCCAATCACAATCAGTAAATGGCAGGTAGGAGAGTCGTCGGACTGTGCCGTGCCTAGTAACAAGTAGTCAAAGAGATGTTTTGTATGCGAGAAGCGTCGTAGCATGGCTATAATCCTCAGCTACCGTGATCCATTGTAAGATTTGCCAGCTCAATGTAGCATTTTCGACTCCCTCGACTGGGTGAGCCGAACAAGAGGCAAGTCGACCATGATCGGTCGGCATGACCAGATGGGCAAGAAGAGACTCATTGTTCAAAATTCACGAACACAGAATATTGAACCACGTGTTGGCAGAGATTTGCTTAGTCACCGTTTGACCTGTCACCGCTACGCCCTGTCGTTTTCAAAGTATATATACAACGTTCACTCCTTTGGTACATGACTGCATATGAAACTGATGCTTCGTCCTGAATGGCGGCTCTGGCCCATCTCCACTTTTCTCGGCGTCCTCGACCTCAAGACCGGCGTCACCATCGCCCTCCTCTTTGCAGTGAGTTTGTGCTCCCTCTCTTTGCGCACAGGTACCCAAAGCTCAATCCGTTCTGTATATAGCTCTTTAACAAGGCAGCGGGCGTATATGGTCTCATCTCGGTCCTAACGGGCGCAGGTGGCTCGTTCGCGCAGCTCAGCTTATACCTGTACTCCCTCCTCGGGTTAGTCGCACTCGCATGGGGACTCAATGCAATCAAGGAGGTCAGTCTCTCTATCCTTTCCGACTCTCGTTCGCGCGTGATTCAACTTCCACTTTCTTTTCTCTTGCTTTCGTCTCTCGGAAACAGGAAAATGCCAAGCAATCGCTCTATTTTGCACACTTCTTTTTCATCGATCACATGTTCTCGACCGCTTGGACGCTTTTTTTCGCCGTCGTGTGGTGGGCGTATACGCCACACGATGGTCGACTGGTGGCCAACTCGGCTGCGCAAGAGGCGATTCGACAAGTCGCAGGGGTGAATCATACCATGTCCGACGCGCAGTTGGCTCTTGCTGCCAAACTTTTATGGCACGAAGAAAAGGGCGTCGCTGCTGCGGTGATCGTCCTCTCTTGGCTTGCAAAGGTGAGGCGCATCTCGGCTTTGACGGCGTTGGTCGTTGACCTGGGCCATCGCGCGCGCGCGTGCTAGATATATTTTGCGCTCCTACTGTACTCGTATGCCACGCATCTACGTCAGGGTACCTTTCACTCGATTCGGAATTGGCGTCTGCATTCCGCGGTACCTGCTGGCTATGACCCAGCATTCATGGAGGAGGAAGACGAAGAATTCTACATGTCAACCAACGGTACATCTTCACATTTACCTGACTTTCCCACTGCGCCGCCGAGAAATGGACGGCATTCCGCAAAACAGAGCCGGACCTCACTAGCACAGATTACTATACCCGTGCAGGGAAACGGGGAGGTTCTCTTCGAGGGCCAGGGACGATAATATCATCTTACTTACCCCCCTGACATGTAGTGCGAACCGGGTATTCTGATGTTCCTCTTTTCCTCTGATTTACATGGGTGGATAGCGTCGGGTGAAATCGTCTGAGATGCATAGCTATTAATGTCCATCATATTTACCGGCTAGTGTCAACTGACTCTCGCTCTCTTGCTTCCACGCTCTGAATGGCTCTTTAATTCGCCAGACGCCCCGCTCGTGCTATTGCTGTATCTCTCCTTGATATCCTCCACCCATCTGCCACCCTCTGCGCCGCTGAACAACCAGACATGGCTGTTTCTGTGTCAGCGAGCTGTCAAAGTCCCTAGCACGATGCTACCTTACCTTCCCAAGACCCTCTCGGGCTCGTGCCACCCCATCATTTCGCTAGATCTTCTCTTCCCGTTCGTCTGAGGCGGAGGCACTTGAAGTCCATCATTGGGATTCGGAGGAGGGGGCAGATCCCATTGCATACGCTCGCACAAGTGGTGCACGATCTCGTCCGCGTCACCTAAAAGGACAATCTGAAACATGACCATTCGACCTGAGTTCCGTAAGGAAAACGGTGGATTTTTGTGTGACGTACATCAGGGTTGATATGCCTTACTGGTGTTTTGTTGATGAGGATCTAACGAGAGAGTGAGGTAGGCGTGTGTCGACATTGTTCGACTGTACACTGACCTGTGGTACAGAATGCGGTAAATGTGCTATACAATTCGGAGCAGGTCAGCAGACAGGAAGGAATTTTAACGGTCCAACTGTAACGCACACAGGATCTCGGATACAGGAGAGACCTTGAGAGACGTGCCGATGACTAACAAGAGATCCACCTTGTCTCGGTCATCCGACAGCGCGTTGTCAAAATTGTCCGTGAGTTTCTCCCCAAAGAACGTGATGTCGGGCTATCAGACAGAAATCACAACGCTTATCCAACGCCAGCGCACGGAATAATACCTTCATCACGCCCACAGGTAAATCGTCGCTCTCATCACTATCGTCGTCCCATTCGTTCCTCCTTTTGCCCCTCTTCCTTGTAGGTTTTGACTTTTGAGCTGCCGCAGCCTTGTGCACTTCCAAGCATACTTTGCAGTATGGTACGCGCTGGTTGAGGATTTCCCGTTCGATTTCCTTGCCTGGTACCTTGATTCGGCATTGAAGACACGAAGCCGTCTTGAACGAGCCGTGACATTGCAAGACGCGCGTGATGCCCGCGATAGATTCAAGTGTGTCGATGTTTTGCGTGTAGTTCTGCGTGCAGTTTGATCGCTCACTGGACATTTAAAACAAACTAGATTGTATGTGTGCTTACACGAAGGAGCTACGATGATCCAAGAGCATGATTTGTTGAGGAACATACTTGACGATGGGGAAAACAGTACCTTGTTTTTGTCTTCGAGGAGTTTGACGAATCGGTGACAGGGGGATGGTGTAAAATTAGAAGGATATATTTGGCTTCGACAACATTGTCAGGATTCGGTTGTACATGGCACTCGGGTCGTACCTTGCAAAAGAGCTTGAGAAAGGCATCAATAACATCCTTAGGAATTCAATCGAAATCATGCACTCACTAGAATACTGGTTCAAGCGAGCGTTATGGAGCGACAGATGGTTAGAACGACTCAAGGAAGAAATCGCAAATCCACCTTTGGGATTGTCTTTGAAATAGTGTATATCGAACCTGAGTAAAGTTAGAGAAATCGGTTTGACCACGGAGAGCAGATGACGGACATTTGCTGAGGGTCGTCTAGGTCATATTCGCCCTTTTGCTTCAGCGTCGCATAAAGGCCGTTGCGGGACCTAAAGTCCGGAATTCCGCAAGAGACGCCTGATGATTCTCAGGGACATACACGCTGTTTGAGAGGAAGGTCGCGTACTAATGCCTGCACCACTCAACACCATGATACGTCTTGAACGAACTATAAGAGAAATCGCATCAGAAATGCTATTGTACTGTGGAAGCTTTTCTCGTAAATGCAGTCTAGCCGGTCAACCTTAGTCGAAGGGGTTTACCAACAGATCAACAAGTAACTCACTCCCTTGACATTGCCACCTTAAGGAAGTACAACAGCGTTTTGTGGCGCTTATTTCTGAGCTCTGGACACTACGGGGTGTTCGAATACGAAGAGAAGAAGAATGATAAGACATACCAAACTGATACCGAATGCAAACAACAGTTTAACAATTGATATATTTTGAGTCATGACATATTCCCGAATGAATGAGCTCATTCCTGGTAGCGGTGAGTACCGCAAATGTTGCTTAATAGATGACATACCGCGCTCCTTGAGATGATGCATCATCTTCCGGATTTCGTCCTTAGTCCAGGCGTGCATGGCTGTGTGCAATCATGAGCATGTACATGACGCGCCACCGAATGTAACACCGGAGGACAACCCCGTTCGGAACTCGTGGCCTTTACCTACCTTCCTCTTCCAATGCGCAGATCTCGGCTGTGTCAAGATTGTCGTCCACAGGGCTTGCGGTACCAACTACTGCAGAAGAAGTGGATTGTGCTTGTACAAGGAGAGAAAGGTCCTCCGTGTCTGAGGCTTCCGAATCACTGTCAAACTCGGTCATCTCGGTGCAAACTTCCTCGCTAAGTCCGTCCAAGAGGTCCTCGATAGTGTCGGAGTCCGCCTCGACATCCTCTGCGGCGCTAAGGAAGGCGCGAAGCTGAAGAGCGTGCAGCGGGCTCGGTGTCTTGTGTTTCGCGCCCCCGCCTTGGTTTGGGCCACTCATCCGTTAGCGTCACTGTCAAACTTCTTCGACGCTCTTTCTAACGTCAATCAATAGAAAACCACGTGATCTGAGATTTCTGAAACACGTGATTCATAAGATATAAAGAATCATCGACGCGTTTCTTTCTTTCTTTCTTTCTTTCTTTCTTTATGGATCTCTTCTCAGATGACTCGAGCGTATTCGACTTCTTTCCTTCTTCTCCTACTTCGCATAGATTCACTTCTCCACCCACAGAGGAACCGCCATTGATCTCGAAACGGCATACTCTCCCCTTAGAGCTGATCGAATACATCATAGAGCTTTTCCATCAACGATATGGTTCGTTCCGTGCTCTCAAAGCATTTTCAGAAACAAGTTCCCAGTTTCGGATGATCGCCCTACGGAGATACATGACCTCTTTGAGGATATGTTCCGCGAAGCAGCTTAGGTCCCTCTTGAAGATGCATATATCCATGTTGTCGCGAAATAACTCCACATGGAGATGCGTAGGGTTCAATTGGGTAAAGTAAGCAGAGTGCATATATGTTGTGTACGACCACTCTTTAGTCTGTGTCATCCAGGAGTTTAACGGCACAATCCGGGGATCTTGCAAAGGCGCCTTGGAATCCAAGTCTTATGTGTAACTTGCAGACCCTCCAGGTTTCTTTCGCAGCAGAGGCTCGATCAACGCAGAAGATTCGCTTAGAACAGATATTCGTCGTCTCTTTGATGAACTCACCAATGACTCACCTCACCTCGCTGACGCTCACCGATTTATGGCGCATCGATGCGTCGCTCTTGAGCGTGGTGGCCGAGGCTTTCAAAGGATTGATATCCCTTCATCTCAGTTGTTCCGAGCACCTAGATGTGTCTTGTTGCTGGGCTTGCTTCGAAGATAGCTCTTCGACTGTCATCCACTCCCCCATCCCTGACCATTTTCCTACGGTGGAATCGTTAACAGTACGTCTTTCTCCGCGCTACTCTTTGATCATCAGATCATTCTCGCAGAGCGCATTCGCGAAAGCGTTGAAACCACTTACCAAGTTGACCGACCTTCATCTTGGAATATTTCTCTCCGACGAGGAAATGCTCGAGATCCATATCGATCATTACGATAGTCCAAAAAGTCACCTGCGCCTTATTCACGCCACCTTCGATCAGAATCGCAACTTGGCACGCTTGGGAACGGTTCTAAGTCAGTCAGAATCCCCAAGCGCTGCACACTCCGAGCCCGTATCTTACGGGGAAGATGAAGAAGACACGAATAGTCCAGGAGTCGTGTTTGACGAGGTGCCGCCCTTTCCTCATGGTCCCGAGATGTGTCCGATCTGCTCGACCGTCATTTCTGCCGCCGACGTGCGTACACGCGAGCTTGAAGCAAGTTTGGCGCTCGCACGGAAGCTCAAGTCATTGAGAACAATTGGTTGGAGTTCGTTTTTCGCATCCAGGCTTCCTTCCGAGGACGAAAAAAGGATCGGAGACTGGCGAAGGACGACCAAGACGTACATTCTTCGGAGTGGCGGGAGAGTGCGCGTAAGAAGGCGACCCTGGTAGTAGTCGGCGCCATCCGGACAAAGCACCGCCCGGCGCGGTGGCCAGTACATATAGTTCGTTGGGTTCACGCTGTAATCATGGCCCCACTTCTCCTTTCGCTTATCCCTTTGCGACTTTGTGGTAGGTGACGTACGGTAGTATACAGGAGTGTCATCAATATTGGTGATCGGTATGTCAATGGCTGACCGACCTCGAAGCACATGCTGTCGAGTTTACTGTTCATATAACAGAGTCAGTGCCACGAGGCGCTGTAAGTCCCGTCACATTCGGCCGCATCGGGGAAATTTCCGAGGTCTTGAAGTACGTATTTGGTGATATTCGCGTGCCGAAGTGTGGAAGGTGGAACAATAAAATGATAATCTCGAGGTTATGAGCCACTCGGCAGCAACCGCGTCCACACCATTGTCAAAAGACCACAAGACACCGATGTATATAAGTATGGCATGGGTTCTACAGGCTCCCCCTTTGCAACCCTGGCAGCTGCAGCCATCCCCCTCGAAGAGCAACCCATCTACCCGCTCTTCAAGTTATCACTAAATTAATCAACCAATAATATGTCGTTCACCTCCGTCACTCAAGCCAACACCAAGACGGCCGAGTTTGCTCGTCTCTTCGGTTTATTCGAACGCGTCGCGACGCGACGCACTCGGGCTCTCACCGGGGACGCCAGCGAACTCATCTCTGCGGACGACATCGCAGGGGTCCCCGCAGAATTCGCCCCTGTGCTCAAGAATCTATCCACGGTCCTCTCCTTGCGCACCCTGCGCGACGAAGAGCACGCCCGACGTGCACAAGCCCCTTCCACGCCGGTCCGGGTGCCTCGCCACGCGAGCCTCGCTGGCTCGCCCTCCCCATCTACTCCATTCACGGCCGAGAACCCCACGTTCCCGCTCGGTCAAGGCTTCCCGTTCACGTTCAAGCTCATGCTCCACAAGCTGTACGAGCTGGACGAATGGGCGGAAAAGGTCAAGAGTGCACTGGCAACGTCCAAGTCGCAATTCAAGCCCCTGGCGGAGAGGGCTGCAAGGGAGGAGGGGATGAAGGAGAGAGCAGAGAAGAGGAATGGGATCCGCGTTGCGCTCGGTGTTTCGCCCAAGTCCAATGCACAGACGACGAAGAGGCGGTCGTATTCGCTCGCGATACCCGCTCAGCCCCCGAAGCCGGAGACCAGTCGTGCGTTGAAGAAGAGGTGCATCGGTCGGAGGAAGTCCGTCTGCGGTCCGATGTCGACTAGCGTTTGGGTATACGACGCGGCGATCTCGGCGGTGGAGACGACGGGCCCTCGTCGTGCAGTGGAGATTTCGTTCTCCAAGCCAAGGAATGCAGGTAGCATGGCG
>JBBPOM010001352.1:0-11589 GCA_038091455.1 Leccinum uliginosum | reverse complement strand
ATGGTCCCTCTTCCAAGAAAGCCTTTCGGTCGAAGCGACGGTAGGCACGAGAATGACTTGGTTCTGGCCATACCTCATGGTTATGGCCACCGGAGTGTTGTCGAGCAGGAACCGATCCCTCTTCCAACTTATCAGCAAACTACAAAATGCAGAGTCTCGGCCATAGCTGCCCATAGTATTCCATAGGAGTCCATAGCTCCATAGCTCCCCAGCAATGTGGCTGTGTGAATTACCAAGATTAGTCATCATCCATAGCAAGCCATAGCATTCCATAGTAGCACATAGCATCCCAGCTCCATAGCAATCCATAGCAGTATAGCAATTATGTTCCATAGCAGCCATAGCTCTTCATAGCAGCACATAGCATCCCAGTGTCCATGGCAGTGCATAGCCAAGTAACTAACCAGACACAACAAAGCAGGAATCCTAACCAGCCAGTGACCAAGCATGACCAAGTAACTAACCAGACATAACTTGAAAGCAGGAATCCTAACCAGCTACTACCCAAGCATCTTCAGGCACACTAACCAGATATAACCAAGTAACTAACCAGCCTCAACATAGCAGGAATCCTAACCAGATACTAACCAAGCATGACCAAGTAACTAACCAGAACTATCAAAGCAGGAATCCTAACCAGATACTAACATGACTACTAGGCACACTAACCAGAACTATCAAAGCAGGAATCCTAACCTGGACTAACCAATGTCTTCACCAATATTCCTAACCCAGATCAACATTGTTTTGCCTCCTAACCAGGACTCTCCTAACCAGGACTCTTCTAACCAGGACTAACCAATATTTGCCTCCTAACCCAGACTAACCAATGTTTTGCCTTCTAACCTGGACTAAAAATTAGAGCGAAAATATTCCCATGATTGACTTCCATGATCACATGATTTATTCTGATTTTTCCCACCGCTAATTTTTAAGTTACAGCTCTTAAAATGACAAATGATATATGAACTTTAGTAGGCATCAAGTTCCTAACCCAGTCTAACCAATGCATTTGCGAATACAACTAGCCCATACTACCCAGTGTTGGTCCCTATATATATGGCTATTTGCCCAAATTGTTCCATGATTTTAGAAATTTATTTCGACTTTACAGAGACTGATCTATGCGTTTTCAACATACAACCCGATATTTGCGATATCTCGGCCGCATCATGTCCGATCTACGCGATCAGTGGCTCGGAATGGGGCCAGACATCTATACTACATGTCCCCCACTGAGGGCGAACACTGAAACAACCTCCTTCATACCCTATAGCTACAAATGCTCGATCTCAATTTACCCGAAAATAACAACTGACACTAAATCAGTCATATCTCGGCCGCATCTGAGCCGAATCACGTGATCCGTGGCTCATATGAAAGCCAAGGAACCGCGCTAACTCCGATACAGCCACCTCCAAGCGCGAAACTCCCACGCTACCAAGGTGCGGACCAGTTTCTTTCTTGGTCAGTTCTGGTTAGAATTCCTGCCTTGTTGTGTCTGGTTAGGATTCTTGCCTTGTTGTATCTGGTTAGTGTGCCTGGTAATGCTTGGTTAGTATCTGGTTAGGATGCCTGCTTTGTTGTGTCTGGTTAGGATTGTTGCTTTGTTGTATCTGGTTAGTTACTTGGATGTGCTTTGTTGTGTCTGGTTAGGATTCCTGCTTTGTTGTGTCTGGTTAGTTACTTGGTTGTGCTTGGGTACTGTCTGGTTAGGATACCTGCTTTGTTATGTCTGGTTAGTTACATGGTTGTGAGGATTTTTGCTTTGTTGTGTCTGGTTAGTTACTTGGTTGTGCTTGGTTAGTTACTTGGTGGTGCAAAAGACTTAGCAGAATTTGTGTTGTGTTGCTGACATAAGTTGCCTGATTTGTGTTGTGTATGCTTACAAATTGTAAAATTTCGAAGTCAGCAGCCACCAGGTATATAAACCCAGCACTCTTCAATTTTAATTCCCACACTCTTTCTTCCCTCAACCACTACCACCCCTCCTCAACACCACAACACTTCAACACTTCAACACTTCCATTCCATCACACTTCCTCATCCACTATTGTGTATTACTATTTGTTCTTTATCTGGTATGTGCCTCACTGCTTTCCTTTATTCACCTACTAACTTGGCTTAAGTTTTATTTATAGACCTTGCACTGTGGTTGATGATAGTAAGTGTTATACTATTTTTTTTTCACCACTTACTAACTATTCTTTGCTTTCCTTTGTAGACTTTATGCTGTAGTTGGTAAGTGCTATTACATATATGTTGATAGTCCTGTAGATTAGTACATGTATTGTATGTAGTGACAAATATATATATTTTGTTTCAATATTTTGAACTGATCTGGAGCAAATTAGAAAGAACTAGAGTGAACTAGAAGAAGCTAGAGCTATCTAGAAGTGAACTAGAAGAAGCTAGAGCACTCTAGGGAAGGTCTGGAGATATCTGGGGAAAGTCTGTGACAGGCTGGGACAGACTGGGTAACTGTGACAGTCTGTGACAGCTCTGGACAGCTCTAGCCAGTTAGGTACCTTGCTAGGGGAGCTGGGGGAGCTAGAGCCCTGTCCCAATCTGTCCCAGACTGGTCAGGTCTGTCCAGTGGGGGGTGAGTTTGCTGATGTCCGTCGTCGTGTCGTCGTCGGTGAGCGAGCGGACGGAGGTCCCACGGCCCCTCGTCACGGGCAAACGAGAACGTGGGGTCACATGGGTGACGCGTGATGGTGATATATGGTATGATCTGGATATATTTAGTATGACGCGGACTTGATCTCCGGATGATCTCCGGGTGATGTCCAGTATGATCTGGATATATTTTGTATGATCTTTGTATATTTCATATAATCTACTAATCTGGTACGTATATTGCATATGATCATACTAAAACTTCAACCGTAGCAAGACTCCAGTTCTACATTATCGATATGAAAGTCATATATCTCATCTGCAATCTCCAACTTAGCTCGCTTCCACTGGAGAATGGAACTGAGCCAATTTCCGTCGTAACAGTTTCTAGGCAGCCCTGTTGGGGCGTGGCCTTCCTCTGTCTGACTGAACGAGCAGTGATACATGCGAACGCGCGGAGCATTGCCTCTAATAGCCCTTACACCGTGTGGATTTGCCCAGTTTGCACGATATACAGTGTCTAACTTGTGAAGAAAGTCGGCCAATTCCCTGCTTTGCCAGGCGGGGCGAATGATAATGAAAGTCTTCGGAGGGCCAGGCTTATCGTGATCCGACTCGTCTCCACTCATCGCCTGTCGATCCAGTTTGTGTAAGAGGGCGGAATGCCACTTGAGTGACTCCCTGGAAGAGCAGGCACGAAAACGACTATCCAAAAGCTGTGAATCAAATAAGTGGTAGTGCATGCGCAAGCGATATCAATATCATTGCTCACAGTGTCTTTCCGTGAACTTTTGGCCAGCTCCTTCAGACGCCGTACTTCCTCGGCTGGAGGGAGTGGATCAAGGGAACGCTGATACTTCCGACGAAAGTGAGGGATATGCGCATCCAATGCAAGTGAGACCATCTCTGTCGTTGCAGACGCCAGTGACGGAGGCTTGTCAAATTGGCGTTCTTGAAGCGCACGAATAAGGCTCTGCGAAAAAACATATCGGGCGGCTTGGTTAAAAGGAGCCGACCATTTCTGATTCAAGTCAATCCGAAATTCATCCGCAGTGCATTGCACTGCACCAGGCTCGCCTGCCTCGAAAACACGGATTTCACCACGTGTGAGAGCAGGAGGGAGATGCGAGAGGTCCCCAGAGGATGGGATCTTCAACATTGAACGAAGATGATCACGTACACAGGCCTAAAAGATGATATCATGAATGATGATGATCAGCGAGAAAGCATAATTTATCACATACTAGCAGTCGTGACCAGTCCCGCGATCCTTTGAGAACTTTGGTTTTGTTGCGTTGACCTTCATCATCTGCTTCAGCTCCGTTATCGTCGTCGCCGCCGCCATATCGAGCGATTCTTGTTCTTTGGTGCTTCGTGCGCCTACCGAGGGGCGAACAGAGGGCCTCCACCATGCCCACAGTATTCTGCTGAATGTTCTCTAGGCCTTTGTTTACAGTCTGCATTGCTATAGTCAAGGCTTGACGTTCCTCAGCAGATGTTCTGTCTAGCATGTGAACATCCTCTTCCAGACGAGATATTTTACCACATATCACACTGAATAAAGCCCTGAGATCTGTGTCGTGTACAAGGGCCAGGGCGGTGTGTGGTGTAGTTGGCAGACGAGGCTCAGACGGACCGGTGGTGGGTGAACCTATATGAAAAACGTAAGGATAAGTGTGGACTATGTGTGTTACTTTACTTACTACCTTCTGCATGGGAGATGGGGACAGGCTGGTGTAATGTCGTTGGACACGGAATTCGCGAGCGCGCAGCATGCACATCACCTAGCGACCGGTTGGGAAGCGATGTTGGAATTGGAAGTGACGATGTTGAGTCCGCTCGCTTAGAAGGTGCAATGGGAATGCGCTGAGGTGGCATCGCCGATGGCGATGTAGACGAGCCAGTGGAGGATGGAGCTGGAACTGGAACTGGAAGGAGGGGTGCGTTGAGCTGCGACAAGGTGGGTGTCACATGTGATGTTCCCATTGTTTGACCACCCGCGTTTGGGCCAGAACGAGCCGCAGAACATAGAACTCGCGAGACAGTGGGCTGGGGAGGGTGTGGAGACGATGTCGGATCCGCTGGCCTAGAGGGTGCAATGGGATTGGGAATGCGCAGGGGTGGTATCATCGAAGGCAACGTAGACAAGCCAACGGAGGATGGAGCAGAAACTAGAGGGAGGGGTGCGCTGCGTTGTGACGAGGCGGTGGATATCACCACATGCGAGGTTCCCACTGTTCGCCTACCCTCGTTTGGACCAGAACAAGCTACGGGTGCAAGAGGAAGTTGGGATGTCGATAACAGTAGTTTAGAGAGCAGGGAAACGTGCCGGTCTGAAGAGCCAGGTGGCAACCCACCGGGACATGGAACTAGCGATGCAGTATGGTGTGAAGGCACAGAACCAGGAATGGTATCTGGAGCGGGCTGGGACGACGTCGACAGAGCGGCAACTTGCGGTCCCGACAGATCAGAAGGTGGAATAGGTGTGTTGCGTTCCGGCAAAGGAACGACAAGAGCGGGTGGTGATGTCGGACCGGAACAAACAGGTACCGGAGGAGGAGGAGGAGGATGGGGTGTCGTTGGTATGTTGCGTTCCGGCAAAGGAACGACAAGAGCGGGTGGAGATGTCGGACCGGAATAAACAGGTACCGGAGGAGGAGGATGGGGTGTCGTTGGTGTGTTGCATTCCGGCAAAGGAACGACAAGAGCGGGTGGAGATGTCGGACCGAAATAAACAGGTACCGGAGGAGGAGGATGGGGTGTCGTTGGTGTGTTGCGTTCCGGCAAAGGAACGACAAGAGCGGGTGGAGATGTCGGACCGGAACAAGCAGGTACCGGAGGAGGACGGGGCGTTGTTGACAGTAACATGGACGACAACGTACCCTGTGGGTCCGACGGACTGGTAGATGAAATGCAGGATGCGTTGCGTTGCGGCAAGGGAACAACAATAATTGGAGGTGGTGATGCCTCAACACGCCGGTTGGAGTCAGCTGGCGACGTGCTAGAGAATGGATTTTTCGACGGCAACGAGGTGGGTGGAGACACGCTTGAAAATGAAAATGGAATCGGAAATGAATGGCTTTGCGGGTGAGAATGGGTCTGAAACGCGCATCATGAGTTGAAATTGTGAAGTAATTCATGTTACTTACCGGTGCCGCTGTGATCGCATTGTCCTCTGGACAGTCAGACGCAAGGTCATTCGGACTGGAGGATGTTTCATAGTGATTTCGCGCTCGCACGCTCTGGAGTGCAGCTTCGACTTTCTGGGCGGCAATCACTTTGGTCTTGACTTTTTGTGGGTGGCGACGGATCTGAAGCACGCATCAGAGTAAACATGTAAAATAAATCATTTTACTTACCGGTACCGCTGTGATCTCATCATCCTCCGTATAATCAGATGCAGAATCATGATCTGTACTGGAAGATGCTCCAATATGGACGCGGCGACGTGTTCGCATGGGCCGCGGGGTTTCTTCATCAGAAGTTTCAATTCGTCGCTGTGTTTCCTATATCAATCGTGGGGGTACATGTATACCACACAGCTTACCCTACGTAGATGGCCATCCGTATTGTGGTCATCCATGGGTGGCGGCGTCTGGGCATCAAGAAACGGCTGCTCGATTCGTCGCTGCATTTGAGTCGAGGGGGCACATGCACTACTAATGGTGAAAGCTTACCACAAAGGCTTCCAAGTTGATTTCCATATCAAAATCAGTTGGAGTAGATGGAAACGAGCTCTCTGAATCCATTCCTTCCTGCGACAATTTCAGGTAGTCGAGTCGCCTTCCACAGTTTCGGGCACTTCGTCGTAATGTGGATGTATCGGAAGCAGAATGTGAAGGAGCCTCTGAAGGAGATCTACTGCGACGCTTTGGGGGAGGTTCATTAGAAGCAGATGAGGAGAGTGAACGACAACGCTTGGTACTAGGGGTTAGCGTACTGTCATCGCAATTCATGGCGGAGGAGCGAGTGAGGAGTGGCAAGGGGATGATGACGAAGAGGGTATATATATATTTGTCAATGAGCCACCGTCACCAAGGATGAAAGAAAATGACAAACCAATGATCAAAGGCCAGCCAGCCACGAGGCGGAAGTCGCACACAGCTATGGCTTCAATAAAACGCTCATGCCACGATTAATCTAACTAACCATTCTATGATATCCAGTTGAGAGAATAATTTGAACGAAGAGCCGAGAACGAAGAGCGCGGTAGACAACGCAATCACGAATACCAAGAACCAAGAAGATACTGATGATGCAACGCTTGATCCGCTGGCAGCCTGTGACTGGGGTCGTTGCGTTTGAGCAAATCTTGACCAAAGAATTGAGTACCCAAGGATACAGCGACGCGACGGCGCACCTCAGCATACCTAGTCGGTGAACATAATGTGGGCGACGGCCTTTAGGTACCGGAGCAACCGGTGGTAGAGTCCGCGACTCTGTAACTTGGGTGAGGGGTAGCGCAAATATGAAACAGAGATACTCTGGAAGGAAACGAACCTGTGTGATGACCCCATCTGCGATTGCATTACCCCAGGGACCTCTGCGGAAGGTGTATACCCACACCCGCAGACGTTGATGTCCGAGCCGGTGCCTTGTGTGTGAGCGAACGACGTTAGAGGGAGAATAGTAAGTCGAAACTCGGTGGCACTGGGGGAAATGACGGACTTGGGCATACCTAGGTACCTAGGTACATCCTACTCGGTGGGTAGCCACCAATCCAGAGACCCGGGGTGCTCGAGTTATCATAGTCTAATCGCAACCAACGAATCCATGATGCGGCCATGGATGACGAGAGGTACCGAATACAAACACAGACAAATACCCCCCCACGACATCAGCGCATGCTTATAAGTCATGATCATGATCATCTACTGCACAACCTGCTGACTGCAACTCCACCTCTTCCCCGTCGACCAGCACGACCAGCACCGGGTCCTGGCGCGGGTCCGATCGCAGCTGAACGTCACTGAAATGGGCATCGAGGTACTGCATTCATCACCTTGGTCGCCGCCGTTCCTCAATGCTCCCACTGAACATACTCTAGATTCCACCGCACCAGCTCCCAACCAACCCCGATCACGACTCTCTGCTTTGCCTCACCTCGGTAACACAGTCGGTCCCGTATATACTCACTGGCACCCAGTCCGAAGTTTTGCGCGTAATGGACGTGGGCGCCGAACGGCAGTGTGAGATCTTGTGTGAGATCCGCTCACCTTTCGACGACAAGATCTCCTCGGGTTCGTTGAATATGCTCTGAGAATCATTCAGTAGAAATCATGCGACTGGGTCAAAGAATACATACCATAACAGATGAGACCATCCGGGACCCAGAGTCCGAGCAGTTCTCGACTGCTACCAGAATCTAATATATTAAAGCCAGGACTGGCGAGCACGACACAAATGACACCGTGAGCAATTCTGCGTACCCAGTCGCGCTGGGATCCGCGAAGGTTCGAGACCATGAATTCATGAGCACGATACTACCGCGAACGCAGGAAACACATCCACTTGAACACAAATGGATTGTCCCTCTTTGCGAACCAGGACTTTACGTTCGCGTTTATCGCATGCACGTACTTGCACGTACTTTCGCGCAAGGCCAGACGTAGAATAGATCGTACGGTAGGGCCTGCAACTCGCCGAATTCCTCCCAGTATGCCTCCACTATGAAATATGAGGAGCAGCTCCTCCAAGCGCGATCAGGTTGAGCTCCTTTTACACCCTCGTCTCGAAGGGTGCACATCGTGGGTGCTTTCGACGACGAGCACGTCCGGGCGGATGGGAGGGACGTCGGCCACGGCCAGATAGCGGTCCTCTTCGCGGGCATACTAAGCTGTGTAGATGATTTTGAGGCCGAGGATGTATCCTGCCTAGACGGCGCCGTGACACGGAGAAATATGCTCGTGCACAGAGACGGGAACGACGCAAGTGGTGATTGCGAATTTGCGATACCTCGGCGGCCATAAAGAGGTTTACGAGGGGAGACAGGCTTGAAAAATGTTTCGCTCAGTTCGGGGGTAACAAAGAACTCGGTAAGCCACGCACTTGGCTCCGGAAAGATCCTGCATCACGAGTTTGTATACCGCCTTGGTTGGATCGATAAGTTGATGCGCCCACGACACGGCCATTACAGTAAGATGAGGTTGTAGTCCGTGGCGATGGCTTTCCTTCGTTCTTCAACTGTACTGCGCGAGCGAAACATAAGCAGAAGTGATGGCGGCCTGAAGTGAAGAATTCGAAGGAAGACGGAAGACCCACGGGCTCGGAAAGAATGGGTGGCCCATCATGCAATCATCGAGTATACACTAAGTCGTCAAGTTCAGTGAGACGACTCCACGTTTCCAGGTCTCGAATTTTGACGTTTTGACGGGGTACGGAATCGGTACCACGGCAAATGCCGCGTCGGGCGGTAATATCATTTGAAGATATAGACATTTGTATCCCTACATCGCATGGTATGCAAGCTGAGCGGTTATTCACGGTCGACGCGCGTCTTTCAAGGCGTGGTCCGACTTATCTTGGTCTTCCGCAATGCGTCAAACCAGCGCTTGGCCATCCTGGTATCACAAAGACTAGAACGTTTGTGGCAGAGGATGGCACCCCACTACGACATGGTCACGGGTAAGGGATTTTATCGCAACATCTCAATAATTGTATGCATCACTCATCAATAGATTCCTTAGGAGTAAATCTCGAGCACCATCAGAAATGCACTCGACGCCAGCGTCCTCAGGAACCGGTTCCAATTCTTTAAGGTTGAGAGCCAATATTGTCGCCGCTGATTGTTCTTGCTGACGAGTTTCACTGCAGACAATCTATGGAGCCACCTCCCAACGTTATACAGAAAGACCCTACTCCCACACTCCCCGCTATCATGCAGCCTCCCGCTACTACGCCACCTGGTGAATCTGACGAACTAGTTGATCGACGGACCAT
Source organism: Leccinum uliginosum (assembly GCA_038091455.1). Classification (NCBI taxonomy): domain Eukaryota; kingdom Fungi; phylum Basidiomycota; class Agaricomycetes; order Boletales; family Boletaceae; genus Leccinum; species Leccinum uliginosum. The sequence continues at coordinate 2,031 of JBBPOM010001352.1, read as the reverse complement.
GAAATTTAGAACAGGAGGTGGACATTTCTCATATTTTGTGGCGAAATCCAACACACACATCGACATTCCTGCACGGCAAGGCTCTGAAGAGAGTGACATCTATATAAATTGGGTTAACCCTGAGAAACGTTGTCAAGTATGGCTCTGGCAGACTGGCGCATGGGTGCGTGTTCCTTCGGGTCAGCCTATAATCAGACCACCCGAAACAGAGCCCCGGTTTCTTACCGTCTCTGATGGAGGATTGCCAACCCTTGTGCAGAAGGTAACATGGGATAGGGCATATAAAAAGCGAGACTCTCCCGTTATACCACCTTGATATCTTTTCGGTTTTCCTGTGTACTCTGCGGTGCTAGGTAGTAACTTTGTTATAACTACTTGGTAGTACCCAATTCGAATCTCAAAGTTGATCCCGAACAGCGTTTGATCTCCTCAGCTTTTCTCAATCAACCGACCATTTGTCACATCACCGCCACTTGCTTCCATGATCAGCAATTGCCAGCTGTCCTCGCGGGGGATGCGATGTCGTTTGCCCCATCACCATCATTGGACGTTGTACTGGTCATACAGAGTGGACCAGGGCCGGTGCCGAGCAGGTTGCTGCAGAAATGGGATGGGTTAGAATCTTGCGTCATACTGCTCATGATCAGACGGATGGACAATGACGCAAGGTGGCCAGGGAATGCAGCCTCGAGTTCATGACGGATATTGTCTTGAACGTGCAAACGCCGTGCTCATCGAACCGGTGCAACGCACTGGCCAGTCATAATCTGAAATCAGTTTGCATCGACTTCTTCCTGTTCGACGATGGAAAGTAAGCCAAACGAGGTCTGGCGAACATCGATGATTCGGAAAGGTGCGTCTGTTTGTTTTCCCGTGTAGGTCGCTGATCATGATCAAGTCCATCTTTCTCCCTCGACTTTGGCATCCGGTCTTGGCGCACTCTAGATCTAGATCTACGCCTCAGTTGGCTATTCAAACCCCGACCTTCATGATCAATCATGATCATGAGTCGTGCACATACAATTTTTTTGAATACGGCCAAGTACCTTCCTATGGTCGCAGTATGAGCGACGTTACCAGGTACTTCCCAATCAAGGCGGGTCGGTCCAGGAATGTCCCATCCACAGGCCCGTCAGCGTCAAGGTATGTATGTGTCTCGCGTGTAATGATCTGTCAATGGATAGGATGATGAAACGACTGACGCCGTAATAATTTCAGTACGCACCTTTTAGTTTGTTGTCACGTCCAAATCACCCTTGTACGTTTGACAGCAAACGTCCTCCCAATCACCACTGATCAAGAAAGTATTCGGTGCAGCGCTACCGAACTGCTCTAGTCCTGACAAGTATTACGATGTATTCCGCCGTACTTTCTCCGTACTTTCATCTTATCATGATCAGCGGGGTACTGCTAAGTGCTAACCACACCACCAGATTGAGATTTGGACTGATCATATCTCCGAATATAGTTGTTCACGCAGGGAAGGGAATTCGCTCCCCTTCACGCGATCACATGTCGGTCGAGACTCGACATGTGTGGATGTGACAGCCGCTTCTGATCATATCTCCGAATAAGTATATATATAGATCACACACGTTGTCGATTACACGTTTTCGGCTCCCTGCCTGCATGATCACATGTTGCGCACATGTGTTGGCTCCAGCTGCTACTCCATGGCCAGCTGCCATTCACATGTACAACATGACGTCGACCGTTTGCAAGGCAATCCCTGCTGCGACAATGAGTGATGCAATGATGAACATGTACATGTACAGTGCCCAAGTGGGACGTTGCTTGGATAGTTTCAAGTTGCGCATGTTCCCTTGTTCATCTATCCGCTCCAAAGGTGAGGGCTAGCTTTGCAAAAAATGAGACAGCTATCTCACATATATCTCTCGCCTTCCAAATCACGACATATGGTAGGCGGTTGGGTGCCTTTGCGGAAGTCGCGATGAGGATTTGGCCAGATGATGCATTGCTGTAGGACTAACGCAGGTACTGATTTGTCATGGTCTGAGGGGGAGCATGTAC
>JBBPOM010001351.1:0-11592 GCA_038091455.1 Leccinum uliginosum | reverse complement strand
TGCCGACTCGGAGGTCGGCAAGATCTCGTATGTAGTCCAGGACAGGTACAAGGACATGTTGAGCAATATCAAGAGCGGGGGAGGCACGAAGAAGCGCAAGGAAGGGGACGCGAAGCCGACGGCGCAACCAGCCAAGAAGGCCAAGCTGGGTTGAGGGAGAGAGAGAGAACCCGTTGCACTACGTTATGACATGATAATTCACTTTTTTTTTTTTGTATTTTGCTCTCTGTGCTTTTGCTGTGAATTATACTATGTGGTGTGATGACATGACATTTTTGACTTGGACGACTCCGAGGACTCGATGCCGCCAACGGAACGACACGAAACCAGCGAGGAGACCGATCCAATATGGACCTCTAGCCGAACCGCACGCCAGATATACGCACTCGGTGAAGTAGAGCGGGTTCGCCAGTTCCTCTCCACATTGCATCTCGTTGACTCCTCCTCCTCCTCAAGGACATCGGACGTCTGCTCTCCCTCGCTGCGTCGTCCGTCTCGCTGCTCACCCTGCCGCAGACGGACGGGCCCGACGATAACCTTCCCCAAGGCGAGGAACGTTCTGAGCAATTCGTGCTCGAGGTCAGCGAATACTTTGAACGACTCGATGTGAGTCATCTCTCTTTCTTTTGCTCCGAGTTCCGGATTACTCAACAACAACAACAACAAGTCCATCCAAGTCTCCATCCGTTCATCGCTCGCACACATCCGTCAGTCTCGCATCGCCCCCTCCGCGATCAACGCCCCACCCCCTGGATTCGTGCCCCCATCTCTGGGCGTGACCATCCCCACAGAGGGTGGTGACGGCACAGGCACGCCCGCGGGAATGGGCATGCAGGGAGAGGTCAGTCTAGGGCTGCAAGAAGAGAGAATAGGCCGCGATGCGTGGGAGGGCATCCTCGACGCCCTCACACGCCTCAGGGCCGCACGAGAACGGGAGGAACTCAGAAGCACCAAGGACGTGGATCACTCTATACGTCGTGGCGTACAAGTGCACGGACGGTCATAGGGGGGTCGGAACGGCGGAGGGGAGGGACCCAATGACGATGGGATGACGACGATGACAATGCACACGCACGCACGCACACACACACACACAACAAACGCATATACACATACAGATTGAAAACCTCCATGCGTCAGTGATGGGGCTATGAAAGACTCGGAGAATGGAGGTCTATCTATCGTCCGATTCGTTTAACCATGTCGACAGTGCGGGTATAGAGTTCGAGATGATCTTCTCAGGACGCCTTATTTGCCTGTAATGCCCTGGGATGAATGAATGAGCGAATGTATGCGTGGGCTTCTCTCATGATGGGTTCAAATCGGAATGCTTACACGTTCGCTTCTTCCAATTCCTTCTCGGCCTCCAGGAGTCCCTCAACGCCTTCGAAGAACTCTGGCCTCGATTTGACGGTATCCTGTGTATGTGCATTTTCCATCGGATCGAGATAGGAGTTCTCGACTCGTTTACGAAGGAATGGAAGGAAAACGTACGACGAGCGACTTGAGCTCCTGGACAGCCTTTTCCAGACGATCGCCGGTGTCCTTGATCATTCTCCGAGACTCTTCGAATAACCTCGTCTATTCGAATGCGAAACAGCAGAATGAAAAAAAGGGGGGGCAAAGAGCCACCGAAAAAGAATGGCGCAAGACACCGCAAATCGAATCAGCGAACTTGTCATTTCCGGGTGGCCCAGTGCACGCATGCCACCGCGACGCCACGCCACGAAGCGCACGCAGCATCGTGGGTCGTGGGTCGTGCGTGCGTGCGTGCGGTGAGCGCATTACGGGTCGAGAGACCGAACGTACAGCAATTTTGATGTCCCACTCTTCGCCGTTCTCCGATACCTTTCGGTCCACTTTGCGCTCGTGTTCTTCCGCTTCTTTTCTATACAGATTGTGTTCCTTGAGTAGCCTGTTTCGTTCCGACGTGACGTGGTGGTGGTCAGTGTTTCCAAGACACGTGCAGAGATAGAGATAGGCGGAAATATCTCTGGAAGGTCTCGCACCGTTTGGCTGCGCCGAGCTTGATCTTTAGTTGACGCTGAACGGCCAACTTCTCCGAGTCCGCTCCTTTGGGTGCTGACATAGTGTTCGTCGAGGTGGTGGTTCGAGATCAGAAATCTGATTCACCAAAAGTGCTCGAGCAGATAAGCTTAGCATTGCCACATCACTCATCGATAAGCTCATTCACTCAAAATCGAGATGGAAGCGATGGTCGTTTCAAAGACTATAGGTTATAATAACAGCAGTGCTACATCGTAGACGCAGTACAGCTCGGTGCTTGTCGAGAACCAAGACAAATACACACAATACCTACAACTGAAGTGCGGGACTGAAACAACTAACGCGTATGCAGTCAGTGTGTGAGAAAAGCGGATAGCGATAGTGCCAGACGTGAAGTGCCGGGTCAGGCGAGTGCAGATAGCATGTGCAGGACGCGAAAAGCGACGGAGAGAGGCGTGCCGAAATGAAGTGTGGAATTCAGGTCGGGTATTTCCAGTGCCCGCAAGCAGGCAGCAAGGAACCGTACATCTGCTCCAAATCGAGTACAATCAACGACTCGCGCTCCAAGCACTCAAGCGCATCCAACGTGCAGGTCGACTAGCGAGATGACGAGGGGCAAGTGCAGCAGGAACTGAGTCTTCGATTACACCAAGGGAGAGCGTTGTGTATCCTGGACGATCCTTCATCGACAGCCCTTACAGGCTCATTCCGTGAAATTCCAACCGACGAGAGGCGCTCCCATACAATGAGAGCAGCGAAGGGGCACGAAGAGGGCCACGTTGACGTCTCGCAATGACTCGCCACCAGGTCTGGGGGAAGGAGAGGGTCGGAAAGCAAGCGGTGATCAATCGCCTACTCTGGGACATGAGTGCGTATAAATCAGGGTGTAATAAACAATGCGTGAAGTGCGGTCCTCGTCAAGTACGTGCTGACAGTTAACTAAACCGGCCATGGTGAGGAGGAGACGTGGGGAAGGGGATGATGCCAGTGTATCGGCTCGCACGAGACACGTAACCTCAATTAAGAGGTCGTTCGCCTACGAGTGCGCATGAACTGAATTGGAGTGGGACAGGAAAGCGGCAGAGGGCAAGTAGCAAAGCAAGATGGGTACGCGAAGGGTCGCGAGGCGTGCACACCACTCGTATGAGCGGCATGACCATTCGCCTCAAGCATTCCCGCGGTCTTGCGTCAGTGTCTTGTCGCGTCTTCCGTCAACCGAGACCAGAGAGTTCAATCTTCATCAAAACCTACAGCGCTGATGGGGCTATCCGGTCGACAGTCAAGCCACAGGCTAACCATCGAGCGGAATCGCACACCGAGAGCGGACGGCGCGGCCGGATTGTCTGCGAACCAGGGTAGAAGTGGCCAGCCGAATTGAGGGATGCACAGAGATGAGATGTCGTAAAAATGCGGAATAAAAAAGTGTAATGCTAAAGTGTCCGTTGTAATGATGCGACCTGCGATCCAGGCAGGTATTCCAGTCGTGCGAGTCATCTCTGCAATAAAAATCCATGATAAAGTAACCGACGGCGCGGGGCATTTTTGAGGAGCGACGAGGTCAACAATCAAAAGCTTGACTGCGATTGTTGCGAAACTGCCGCGACTGCAGCAGCAGCAGCAGCATGACGTTGCTCGGCAGTGCCAAGCATCAAAGCTTCGTTGACGCTGGAGCGGGAATGAGCCGCGCTCGTACATATGAAGCAGGTGGTACTCACGTGCGAAGTCGCTGGACCTCATTCTCTGCCTGTTGCAACCTCGTCTGGAGTTGCGACGCGGTCATCTCGAGGTACTTGACGTGAGTCGTGGCGCGGTCAAGAAGGGAGACCTTGCTGGACTTCTGGTTGGAGACGGGGAGGGCATCCTTGAGCCTGCGGTAGCCATCGCGAAGTTCATCGCGACGCCTCTGCTCGGACTCGATGCGCTGACGGCGGATGGTCTCGCGGCGGACATCGGTAGTGTTCCCGGTAGTGATCGCGGGCTGGAAGTCGTCGTCGTCCTCATCCGAATCATCGTTGCGGGCCTTTCGCCTCGGGGTCTTGGCCGCCGAGCGAGTGGCCGGAGCAGCGATGGGGTTGAAACGGTGAGAACGGGGGACAGAAGCGTAGGGGACGCTGTGCACCGAAGAAGGAGAGTGTGTGCCACTGCCGCGGCTGCGCCTGCCAGAAGTCAAACCATCGGAAGAGAGCTCGCCACCACTGAGGTTGTAGACGGCGGGAGGGGAGATGCCGTTGTCGGGAGGGGTGTATGGACGAGGAGAGGCGGTGGTGTAGTTGGCGGAGGGGGTGTACGAGTACTCGCCGATGGTGTTGGTCAGGTTGAGAGTGTTGAAGTCAAGACGAGGAGACGAGGACGAGGGACCAGGCACTGCTGGTGGGGTAAGTGACATGATCACGTGATAAGACAGACCAGGTACGTACGTGCCATGGTGGAAACGCCGTAAGGAGACTGTGGGTACTGCAGATACTCGAGGTTGGAGAGAGAGTCGTAAGTGAAGGGGCCGTCCATAAAGGTAGGGCTGCGAGGCTGCTCGAGAAGGGTGGATTCCATGGCGTGGTAGAGATGCAGAGATGAAAACGTGAATAAAGAGACTGGAATAAGAGGGACCTTGATATAATGTGAGTAAAGGCGCCGGTCGGTTGAGATGGGGTGATGTACTTACGTGAAAAACAACAAAGAATGGACGTTGTTGTCCCGAGCGCACAATAGAGCACTAGAGCGAAGAAGAAGAAGTAGAAAAGAAAAAGAAAAAGAAAAGAAAAGAGGCGTCGGGTAGGAAGAGGAGGTCGAGGGGATGAAGAACTGGTCCGGGGCTCATCTGATTCCGCCTAAATATCGGGCGAAAGGAGACCCGATATGGATATACGTTCACACGACAAGGAAATCTGCCTCGTGTCGCGGAGTTTGTAGTCCCTGCAATGTAATATTACATAATATTCCCATCAGGAAATCACAAAATGGGAAATGTAGACCCGAACGAACGGTCGTCACCCCGGTGCCCATGCCCTCGTCCCAATTTATCTCCGCACCGCCTTTGCCCGTCTGCAACCCCCGCGGGTCCGGCGAGAGGGCACTCCAAGATCCGGCTTGGCCGAGGGTGACCCGCCCCGTCTAGTACCTGGGCCCGCTCGTCCGATGTGAGTCTAGTATATCCTCCCAATTCCTGGTGACATGTCCTGCAACGTTTTCTTCATCTCGCGCCAACGCCGCATCATAGACAACCGATCATATCTCTTTATCCACATGCCGCAATCTCGGCTCGTCCTTGGTCACGGCGCTTTGCTTGCCTTCTCTCGACCCCAAATATCTATATGTACATCTTATCACATATCCCTCTTGTAAAATAATTATTATCACCCCCGTCCTTGTTCTCCCAAGGACTTAGTGCGTTCTTCCTCGCACGGAGTCTTCTTCTTCCTGCCGTCACCGCTGAAGTCATACGCAGATCCGTGTGACTGATCCCCCTCGAAACGTTGCCCTCCCCCTGTTATCACAATGCACCTATGTTCCGCTCCCTTCTTCCAATTCACGATCAATAACATTCCCAATCATTCCATCCATACCCACAACTATAATGAACGTCAGCGATCTAACCGATCACACCTCCCACGAATCAGCCGGGCTTTTATGGGAACCTTTCGAAGCCTAGCGTTATTTCGTCCTGGGATGGCAAATGCTGCCACTACATCAGATGGCAGTGACGTGACCCTACCTACGTAATTAGACTTTAAGCAAGGACACGCACAAACACGCAGTTCACTTTCTCCTCTCCGGGCAATCCAACCTACCGACCCCGTCACGGACCTTGAGCCTGTGCACTTCTTCATTCCCCGCGGCATTCGCATCAATCCTTTACTCCCACCAAGAGGAGGGAAAGAAGCGAGGTCCCCCTTGGTTAGAACCTTTCTCATAGACCCCGTTGATCGGGGAGACTCATCTGGAATCGCAGCCATCAATGCGTAAATGGATCGAGCAAACCACTTCTGCTCACGTTATAAGCATACTTGGCGAATGACCAATAGCTACGGCCGATGCGACTCTAGTACGATCGCGGCAGCTAACTCCAGTCAAAAAGCGAGATAACACAAGTAGTCTGACACGACACGACCCACAAGAACAAACTTTAGCGAGCGAAGGGAGGCCGTAAAGAGGGCGGCCCATCAGCTGCGTGTCCTGCCCTGTTGGGAATAGTCTCAGCGCATCCCAAGATAGACATAGCAAAAATAGCGCACGGAACTGGCACAGTCTCAGAGTCTCTAGCCCCCAAAAGAAAAGGCCTCTGGAGCAGCCTGATCTGATTATCAACCACGATCACGATCACCCGAGACTCTAGCAGGCCTGCGCAAAGAGTCTATGAGGCAGAAGAATATTCCATATAACGTCCCGATCCGGGGACTGACCACAGCGAGCAGCTCTGCATTTGGGGTGCCTTCCATTTCAGAAGCTGCGAGATGAAAGGGGATGTCATGTCCCTTGATCGCTTGTTAAACAAAACGCGCCGTTTGAGCGCAGTCCGACAGGTGCTAGATTAAGTTAGAGCAGAAGAAAAAAATAAAACAAAAGCGCTGCTAGGATATGATGATGATTAGTAGTAGACTTGCTCGGGAACCAGACAAACTGAATTCGACATGTGGAAAGAAAGAAAGAAAGCAAGCAAGCAAGGGCGTCCAGAAAAGGGCGTGTGCCACATGTCACTGATGCAGTCACGCGTTACGTTGTGACACTGAATCTGGGTCTTCGCTAGCCATTTTTTCAGAACGTCTGGCATGGAACGGGATCGCTGATCAAGTAGTCCACAAGATCTGTAAACAAGATATACATCCCGTTCGTCGTGACCCTTGCTCAGGTTTCTCAATGGCTCGGTACGCCACCCAGCCCTCCTCAGGCTGACCGCCGCAACCCGCGTCGCGTGCACGCCTAAACTTTGCTCGTGAACTATACTTTGCCCTTCCCACTCGAAGCGAATGGGCTTCTTCACCGTGCTGTGTGAGTAGACTCTTTTTTTTACGAACCCTTCTACCCGCCCTGGGCTGCGAACTTGCCCCGATTCTGCACCGACGGTGTCAGTAGTATCTGTCCTATGACTCATACGGCGTTTCTCCTGCCACTTGTCATTCGCAGAACGCGCCTGGCATCAAGCTGTCCCTGCCTCATGTCCCTCTAGCGCAAATCACCTCATCGCCATTCTCCCTCTTTTTGATATTTGTCCAACTCTACAGCTGGCTCTCTCTGTAATCAGAGAATGGAGCGGGTTTCTCCCCTAGTACCCATTTCATCTCCGCCTCAGGTTCCATACCAGCATCGTCACACTCTCGAGCCGACCCATTCGGGAAGGTACCACAGTCTTGCTGAATCCGTCTTGGTTCTGCCTACGGCAAACGGTTCAATCTACATACTAGTCCAACGATAGGTATTTCGAGCTCGTAACTCGGCTCCGGCGGCAGCTTTTGATCCCGATGTAAACGCTCCCCAGACTGTCTCGACTCTATGGGCGGGATGTGTCGATACCGTCGTGCATCTTGTTCGCCACCGCTCGCCCCGTAAGTCCTAACGATACCGACCGCTTAGCCACTCCCCCGGGATCCGGCTCATCCCTGGCCACTCGACCGACATGAATGAGCCCTCCGCCCAGGTCGCATCATTGTTGGCTGTTCTCGACCCGTGTTCCTCACATACATAAGTAGACCTCAAGCTCCGACAGACTCTTTGGAAAAAAAAAAAGGAAAAACACGTCACGACCAGGTTTGGTCAATCTTGCTGTAGATGCCACCAATATGTCCATGCGAAAAAAAAGGAGAGAAATATAGAGACTTTTGAGATTCAGGGTCGTCACGCCTCTCAGCCACAGCTTGCCAGCGTGGAAAACCCCCTCTTCCAACCCTCTCTTTCTCCCTCCTTTCCATCAATCATATCATCCGTGGGCCCGGCATCGGAGAATGTTCCGCACATTCGCTCTGGGCTCACACCACCCGGCGTTTCACATTCCAGTTCTCTCTTTAGGATCTCACAGAGTTCCACAGGGCGCCGCGGGAGAACACGGAAAGGGGCTAAATATACGAGCGTAAGCAACTTGCCCAGCTTCGTCTCTCTCTCCTCTTGTTTTGGCAGTGGCTTTGCGCCGTCATTTATTTTATTTTTCTTTCTTTTGGGGATACGGTCCCATCACTGCCAACCGGCATGCTGTATATTGAGAGTATAATCCCTCCCCCCAATGACAAGCTTGAACGCATTTGGGAATATGACAGGTTGACTCACGCCGATTGAGTCCCCGTGATGAGTTGTATTTTGCGCAGCAGCCTTCTGCCAATGGTAATCCAACCACTCAGGGTTCGAGGTGGGTATTTGCCTTTTGCATATCATTTGGAAGGCCCTTCTGGGTTGCCGCGCAAGCGTTTGAATCAGTGGATACTGAGCTCGACTCCAATCAAGGGTTCCCCCCCTCGAACAACCTCCCTTTCTTTGCTTGCCCTAGCGCCAGACAGGCGGTCAGCGGCGAACTTTCGTTGCTTTGCTTTATGAAATCTAACCGCAAGCGAACCAGGTTTGTTCAGCCTTGAATTGCAAAAAGGAAAAAAAAAAAAAGGAAATCTGCATAAGTATGCTAACGCTATATTGAAAAACAAGAACAGCTTCATGTATCGAGACATTTTACCGTACTACTAACAACAGGTCCTTCGTGAGGGGTCCATCACCATTCCTTATTCGATAGACCTTTTTTTCTTCTTCTCCATCTCTCCGGCCCACTGCTAGAGCGGGCACCCGCTGACGACAACAATAGCTCCCCTCAGGGGAACCAAAGGCCAATCTACCTCTTCCCCTTCTGAAAAAAGAAGATGGATAGAACAGCTGACCGCTGCGAGTTGCCTCCGCGGGTGAGTTGTCATGAAGCTCGGCGCTTGTTTCTCCTTGTTGTTCCGTCGAGTGAATTCGTGCAGTATTCGTCAAGAATCAGTTCATTCGGTCGTTATATCGTTCCTGCGGTCGTGGCAAGGTGGGCAAGCATCCAATAGCGGACGAGTAAAGAGTCGCGTGAGGTGTGTAGCAGTACAAAATGGTATCGGTGAATGGATGATTGGCCGCCGGGAAGGGTGCAACATGAGTGAGTGATGAGAAATTGAATAGAAACCAGGAATGGGGAATGGGGAATGGGGCGCAAAGGGAGATTGTGCGATAGGTGGATTAAATCCGCTTGGGATGGTGGCAGGTCGGAAAAACGGAGCGGAAAAGGTGTCGACAGCTCTATCGATCAACAAGATCGGCACGACTGATGATGATAATCGTGCGCTCTCTCGGATCGACAGGATAAGACTTGACAGCTGGCCAGCATCATCGAGTCGTTGACAGCGTCGCGGAGAGGGGGGGAAGGGGGGAAGGGGATATTTTGGATGTTGGTATCGCGCACCGCGCTGTGCGACCAGCGCTGCAAGCTCGACAAGCTAAGATTTGTCGCCTCTCCCTTGGTTTCGCCCAAAGCAGAAATACAAAATACAGAGTGTGCAATGAGGCAAGAATGTTTAGAAAAGGATAGAACCGAGGAATGGAAAAGGGGTAGAGTCCACTAAGGCAACGAGTTTGATTTGACTGCCATTCAGTACTCCGAAACGGCTGGGCTACGAGAGTCCTCCCGCGGAGGCTCCTGTCCTTGCACGTGGGCCAGAGAGTGGCTCGGCATCCCAGGCTCAGGGGGAGGCGAGAGTGGCCTGCTATCAACCCCATGCATGTTGTTGTTAGGTGATGGGGACCCGGTGACCCCGAGCGAAATCTTTTCGTTGACGGCACGCAACCGTTGGACTTCCTGTTCCAGCACGAGGAGACGAGCCTGCATCTCTTGTGTCGATTTTTCGAGGAAGATGATGTGGTTGGTCGCTAAAGTGGGAACATGATGAGAGCATGACTGTCGAGATGACGATGGGGGCCCTACCTCGCTCGAGCAGCGAAACCTTGCTGCTCTTCTGGTTTGAGACGGGGAGGACGTCTTTCAATTTCGCATAACCGTCGCGTAATTCGTCTCTTCGCCTCTGCTCAGCCTCGATCCTTTGCCGCCGCGTCGCTTCCTTGCGGGTGTGAGCGAGATTCTCCACAAAGGTAGCACCCATATCTTCGTCGTCAGAGTCGTTCAGAGAGCGGGCACGACCACGTCTGCCAGAAGAGCTTGTAGTTGGGGAAGGGGTTGGGTTGTAACGTATGGAAGTGCGATGTACCAAGCTGGCTCCTCTGGACGATGAAGGGGAGCCAGTCCCGCTGCTGTTTCTCGAATGGTGGTAGATGCCGTCCGCTGATGTATCTGATCCTGAAATGGGAGGGGACAAGGGATCATACATGTGAGGTGAGGGCGGAGGGGGAGAGCCTGCAGGCAGGCCCATTGACACATGTTGTGGCGATGACGAGTACACGGGTGGCGGCGGATATTGATGCGTGGACATGAGGCTAAGATTATGGAACTGCAGGCTCTGATGGAGGTCTGGTGCGGAGAGATGACCTACATACAAAGTACACGAGCACATTATCAGATCAACATGAGGCAGAGGCGAGTAAAAAACGCGAGGAAGTAGACCCACGCGGATGAGTGGCAGGATGCTGAAGCGGATAAGAATGCTGGTGGTGCATCTGTGGGTTGTACGCGAGAGAGTAAGAGGATTCATGCTCGGCAGGATAATAACCATAAGGTCCCGTCTGAGCGAGATTTGAGGTGTGATCATCGGGGATATGATGTTGGTTGTGCTGGTGGTGTTGTTGATCCATCGTCTTGCGGGTCGTGGGTGGGTCGTGGAGTCGAAATGAAAAGGGCAAGTCTGAGATGTGTGTAACTCTGAAATGTAATAAAAGGGTCGAAGAAAAGAAGAAGGAAGCCCAAAAGAAAGTCGGAGGAGGAGGAGGACAATAAGTTTGGTTGATCCTCGTAGTACTACTACATTGTCCCTCTTCTCACGATGTCTGTGTCTCCTCGACTTCGACCTCGCTCTGCCTCGAGGCCACCCTCATCCATGTCTTTTCCATCCGGCCTCCGCACCGGAGATGGTGCCTATCGATTATGGAGCGATAGACGCCTCCGGTCTGCGGACTCTCGCTATCTCTCACATGACCTTGCTGGGCGCCAGAAGCGTCCTGCGTTGCCGTCGGGAGAGAAATGTACCGTACTATCGAAATGAAATCGAGTGTAAAAAAGTACCACAGTCGAGCCCTAAACAAGGAAGTGTGCCGGACCGGGGAGTCTCGGTCGCCAACGCACTGGTTGTGATGGGATGATGATAGGCTCTTGAAACGCGTGTCTGTCCGAGACTTGAGACAGAAAATCCCACTGATGGCAGTCGTCCAAGTACTCCTCCATCTCGTCCCACCGTGAACGCCGCTCAATGTCATCCATGGAGCTCGGGAGAAGGAGAGTCTCGTAATATCGGCGTCGTCGTGTTAGCAACTCACAATTAATGGGGTCACGTGAGCGGCACTATGAGGATTTTGTAGCCATCCGAGCCATCCGCCGTTCCTTGGCTCCTCGTCGTTGCCCTCGACGAGCGACGACGACGTTTTATGATTCCCCGCCCGCTCAGGTCTGTTGACCCGCGTTGTCTTTCTGCACACCGTAAATTC
>JBBPOM010001350.1:0-11603 GCA_038091455.1 Leccinum uliginosum | reverse complement strand
GTCTGCCAGTGCAGATGCTGACCCGTACCCGTACCCGTGTGGAACCCTAGTTTTCACACTTATAATGTATTCTAATTGTTCTTAGTTACCCTGTCACCCTCACATATGGTCTATAATACCTTTGAATTCGGTTTTCATCGCCCAATGGTCTGCGTGTGGCATTGTGAATGCATTTGCCATCAGTCTCACCGTACATCGCTTACTAAGCATCACGGTTTGTTTGCAGGCGTTGCCCCTCCCCACTTGATTCCTTGAAGAACATTGGGTAGCGCAAGCACGTGCGCCTGACTCAAACGTTGTTTTCTCCGTAGGTATTATGTCAGCAATGAAAATTTTCATGGATAGAAACATATATATGTAGCCTTGGCAATACTACAGTAGGGAACTCAATCGATTTTCTTTTCCCATGATGCAGGTACATGAACATCTTTTTATCGACTTGGGGCCTCGTGGCGGCCGGGCTCTTGTTTTGCTTCCCGAGATAGGACGGTGTTGGACGACGAAGCCATGTTCGAGGCACTGCTTTTGATCTGGATTGAGCCGACTAACATCGCACTCCGTTGCAGATTGAAACAGGCCTTGGAAGAAGCGAAACGAGGGCTGAATGTCGAGACATTCGTAGACAAATGTGAAGGGGCATAATGTAGCAGAACGACACCGATCGTTCGTCGAATGCACAATGTAAGTACATGGAGGATTCTCTTGGAGGGTACTCTGTGAATGGTGATACTGTTTTGAGTTGGCGGGTGATTAATATCCAAATTTATCGAGCAGGCGTTTTACGAATGCGCGTTACGAGTCAGGTTGGTTGTAGCCAGAATATGAGTTGTGTCTTGACCCCGTGCGTTTTAGGTTAGCAGGGGGAGGTCAATCGCAGGTTACTCATCATACGCGTGGGGGGTGAGAGCGGGAGATTGAGTACCAAGGCTGGTGTGTTTTTCAAATGGGACTGACAGAAACTAGCACCTGCGTCCCAGCTTCTCCGGTCTAACGTTTCACCGTTACGCGAAGCCGGTGTCAAAATATGATGTCAGGGAGGTAAGCAATTGGATGTCTGGACCTCACATTAGAACATGGGGATCTATAGCATCCCTCGTAGGTTCTACAGAAGTTCCCTTTTTAGTAACTTCATCATGGGATAAGATAATTGTCTTTCCTCCGCACCTCTTTTCAGCCAAGCGAGTCAAGTTTGATTTCGATATTCCATTGACTCATCTGTATCACAATCGCGAACAACGGCGTCGAATCTCCCGCGTATGGAGACGTGTTTGCGTAAATCATTATCCTCGCCAGTGTATGGCTTGAAAGTTAGCATCCGGAAAGTTTGTCACGCCTCACTGGTAGATAATCGAGATGCAGCAATGCCCAATAAAGATGCAGGTCAAACAATTCATTGGGCAGAAGACATTGGTACACCACTGGGGAAAGACGCCAGCAGATTGTACCATTCATGCCTGATCCTTCTTTTGCTCTCTAAACTGCTTTGCCCACTAATTCGACATGGGTTGGTAGGAACGCGGAATCAAAGCATGTTTTCTCACCAACATCGAAGGTATTGGACGGTCGGGAAGAACGTGCCGAGTCTGTCCGTGTAGGCGATGAGAACCATAGTTGGCAATGAACAGTAACAGTTTCATTACCTCTCGTTCTGCACTGACAGACCAAACTCCGTACGCAATGGCAAGGATTCCAGTCATCGTGATTGCGGTGTTACTTGCCCAGTTCGTGGGACGAGTCCACCATCCACCTGTAGGACATTGTTGGAGACAGCAGACGTGAGAAGAATCAATTCCGACGCACCCGCAGGCGACCACACATGTTTTGGATAAGGGTAACGCGCACCGCCTCCCTGTTCAACCCAGTGAGAAGATGGACACAACGAAGCAATGCACGGAACTTGGTACCATGATTGAGGATGTTGGCAAAGAAATAAACACTTTGAAAGGTTCAATTGAGTTACTACGACTCCCACGGAGGATGCTTACGTCAGACGTCTTACTTGGCTCGGAAGACCTTTTTCACGGAAGTATTCCGCTGGTGATAACCAGAAGAGTTCTGGTGACCAAACCTCGCGCCCACTCTGCCAGTCATGCGCCCCACCGAAGCGTTCCGCCTCCCACATTCGGTTGTGGGTGTATCGCCACGAGGCGCATCCCAGGGACAGTAATATTAGCGCCGATACAGCTTCAGATTAGAGATAAAGAGTTTCATCCCCCACAGCAAACTACTCTACTACCCGCATGTCTTCGCCACACACGGGCATCGTCCACCAACCCCGTGGGGGAACTACGCTCGAATATCTCTCATTGGAAGAAGTGAGAGTAAGAGCATGGGTAGTGGATGGTACGTCGTTCAGAATGTCATCCCTTCTTATAATTCCTCGGATGCTTACGGCCACTCGGTTCACAACGCAGTGTCTTCTCGCATAGTCCTTGCCCAGACATTTTACAATCCGTCGGACGAACCAACAGGAAGGGCGAAGTATATTTTCCCGCTTCCCGCGAGCGCTGCCGTTTGTGCGTTTGAGCTTGAAATGGAAGATGGAACTGTCGTTTTTGGGGAGGTCAAAGAAAAAGAAGAAGCGGTGCTCGCGTTCACCAATGCAGTAAACCAGGGGGAGACAGCGGCTCTCATTGAGAGGGTGGTCGACGATAGTAAGCCGTGTTAGTCTTCTTGTTATCCCCGCTGATCCAGATGCGCTGCTCGCTGCGCAGTTTTCACGATCTCAGTTGGTTCCATACCTGCCAAATCGAAAGTGATAGCGCACTTGACGGTGTGTATTTTCCTATTGCTGGTTGTATCTGGATGATCTCTGACGACCCGTAGTTCATAATGGATCTCTTGGACGAGGGTATGCAGGACCGCGTTCGACTGCAACTCCCGATGCACATTGCTCAGCGCTACGGGACGCCACCTGCAGCTTCGCAAAATGCCTCTGCCGCCGACTCCCGAACCCGCGTCGATTTCCGGGTGGACATCCAGACGAGCGATGTCATACATGAGATCCAAAGTCCTACGCACTCAATCTTGCGGCAACGCTACAAGACTCGTTCTGGCCGAAAGTCACTGCGACGGATGTCTGCAGCGTGCACGTCACCCACATTCCTGACTAGCGACTTCGTAATTGTCATACACGCCGAGGGTTTAGATAAGCCCAGGTGTTTCGCGGAAGTGCTCAATGCAAGAGGGGATGGAAGCTGGGAAGACGCAACCATTGCCATGCAGCTTACTCTTGTTCCCAAATATCAAGCGCCCAAGGTCCCTTCACAAGAATTTATCTTCATTATCGATCGATCCGCAAGTATGGATGGCGACTCGATTGAAACAGCCAAGCGTTCCTTGGCCATGTTGCTTCGCCTCCTCCCAAACACGCAGACAACATTCAATATCTTCAGCTTTGGAAGTCATGTTTCGAGTCTATGGACTAGCAGCCGTCAACTTGATCCAGATACCTTGAGAGAAGCTGTATGGTTTATATTACATACATATCAATTTTTCTGACATCGCAGTTGCAGACATCACATGTCACGAGCATGATGGCCAACTATGGCGCAACCGAAATCCCCAGCGCACTTCAGTCAGCATTCAATTCGCGTCGGCAAGATCGCCCAGCCATCGTTTTTCTGCTTACTGATGGTCAAGTTCATGTATGTGGAAAGCTCTCGAGTTAGTTTCCTCTAAAAAATCTTTACAGGGGGATCCCTGGGTGATCGTTTCCAACGCTGTTAAAAATGCCCTACCGCAGGCACCAATACGTCTGTTTGTTCTTGGGATCGGGACTGGAGTATCCTCCGACGTCTGTTCCCGTCTCGCGCGGCAAGGTGACGGAGAATATCTGTTTGCGCTTTCTGCAGAGGAGATTCAAGGAAAATGTGCCCGGCTTGTGAATGCTGGACGCTCAAAGAACATAGAACGTATTGATATTGATTGGGGCCAGGATGCCTCCAGTTTTCCTACCCATTCCACCCGTTCGTTTCTTACACCACAGCTCCCAGCAGGTCTCCCAGCGCTCGAACCTCCACCGTCTGTGCAACAAGCCCCACATTCATTGAAAAAGTTCTTCTCCAGTATCCGCTTCACGGTTTTCGCAATTATATCATCCAAGACCGTCCCGAAAACCATCAAGTTGCTTACTAAATTGCAAGGAGTCACCGAGCCACAAGAGCTGATCGTGGAGGTGGCAAAAGTAAAGCCATTCCACGACACGAACGAACATTCCACCATTCCAATTGTGCATACCCTGGCTGCACGCTTGCTCGTCATGGACTTGGATGACGGAGTTGGACCTCTCCCTAGACCAGCTCCGGGGGATGCTCTTGTGGCCTCCGAGGACGCCCTGAGGAAAGCTGGTATAGTTAGACTCGGATTGACGTATCAACTTGTGAGCAAACATACGTCTTTTGTCGCTGTCCGGAAAGGGGATGAACGGAGAAGGAGTGGTTGGCGGAGAAGTAGCGGGATGGCGTGGGCCAAATCGAGACTTCAGCGGACCGACAGGGACGCACAAAATGATAGCCACACAGAGCCTCTCACATTTCTCGACGGTGTCATAAACGACTTGTCCTTCCTCATTTCCTCTGTCATTGGTTTCTTCAGTACTCCAGTAGCATCAAGTACGCCGAGGCACGGGTCAAACTTGCCTGGTGCATACGAGGAATCCAGTTCTGGGACGAACGAGAACGACAGAGGTCGTGGACGTTCACCCGCCTCTGGTCAACCCCGGGGACGTAGCGCTTCATCACATCACAGCGCTGATACCTTCTCCACATTGAGCTCACTCGACGGATCCTCTTGCAGTGCTTGCTGGACAGAATCGCGTTCTTCAAGCCCCCTTCCTGAATTCACTGATCCAATTGAACGCGCTCCCTCGCCCCAGTTATTGCGGGTCCCTGCGGGCGTAGCTCCACGCCGCGTGAGACGACGGGTCCCGGTTCCGCAAAAGGCGTATGACCTCTTTTTCCAAATGGCCTTCGACGGTTCGTTTACGGCCACCCCTCTCCTCACTCAACTCGTCGGGGCCGAGGTACTAAGCAAGGCGAGTTCGCTCGGAATCAGCGACACGGTGTGGGCGACCGTCGTCGTCGTCGCGTACATGCAGAAGCACCTCGAGAGCGAGCCTGATATATTGGAATTAGTTTCGGAGAAGGCGAAGGAATTCGTGCAGGCGTCGGGACACGAGGCGAGCCGCTTTCAGCAGATGGTGTGGGAGGCGTCTAAGTTGCTGAACCCGTAGTAGAATGGTTGTGGGATGAGTAGGCTTATTGTAGTATTTACTGTTCCTTGTCGCCGTCATGATGTTTATTCGACGTTGGTAAGACATGTGACATGAACCCGCTGTTGAGGTCAACCAACTGATCACAACACAAATATTGGTGTTCTTCTATCCAAACACACTACTACTTATTCATTCGTTCATTTATTCATTCCTGTTTTTTTTACTGAAATTATTTTCCTTCATACCGGTAGAGAAACTTCAGGAACCTCCCTTTGCTCGTGGCGAATCCAACGACTTACATATCACACGTTCACCCACATTCCACTAAGACTGCCATGGCCACAGTAACCGCCACCGATGCCAGTGGAAGTCTGACTCTGGAAGACGGCGAGATCTTGGAATGGGTTCGCTTCTCCGGCAAGGCGTCGTATGATTTTCGAGGAATGGCCCTGTCGGTGAACAGATCCGAAGAAGATCATGGCCATTCGTTCGATTCCGCCTGTGAAAGCGCCGGAGCGGCAGCCACCTTTCGTTCCTGAACCTGCTCACATCCACCGGACCTTGTGGAACTCAGTAGTAACGCGCTTTTGTTTTCGCAAGTCATCGTTTACAGACGCTCATTATCATTGTTTCTTTCACTCCTTTCTTCCTTTTTTTGGGGGGGACAGAGGCAGAAGAAAGCCTAGACAGGACAAAGTCGCTCGTGTTGGATCTCCTTGGCTGGGGTGTCTCCCCCAAGAATCTCGTTAAATGTGGTCTTCCTCCAGGCGTGCTACGCAGGAACTCAGTGACCGACCTTGGGCTTTTCCGCTTTCCCGCCGCAAACTCGGAACCACCTGCACCTCGTCCTGCTTGTATGCACCGTCTGCACCCCCCGAGCGAGGGACTCCACGACGACCAGCTGCTTTCCCACTGCCTCCTTTTTTGTTGGTGTCAAATCGACTCGTTCGTCGAATTCCTTTCCCCTAGGTGGATGTGCTTGAATATTTATGGCCGCGTTTGCATACAACGATATGTATTCCGTTGAAGAGAACGTTTGGCGAAGGTGGCCCAGCATCCCAGCATGAGTGGGTAACCTCTTATGGTCATGACGCCAAGGTTTAAATAAAATCACCCAGAAGGAACATCCCAAGAACATCCCTTGTCCTATTCTTCTTCTTCGGTATTCGCAACCCTCTAATCTGTCTGGAAAAACACTTCACGCAGGAGTAACAAGCTTCTCGAGATCGACCAACTCTCCGCTGCTTTTCAGCGCCGCCTCGATGACTGCCACGTCGCGAAGTGCGCCCCTAGGACTGCCCAAACCGTTGCCATCGTTATTCCCCTTCCCTTCCGATGCCGCCGCGAAGAAACTCGCCAACTGTAGCTCGACCCCGCGGATCGGCTCATCGACGACCTCCTCCCTCTCCGCGCCGACTTGTTTCCCGTCGGTATCCCGACTGACGGACCTGATGACGACGCGGAAGACGGACTGCTCGGCCCCCGTCACTGGGTCCCGCGCCGTCACCTGGCCGACGGTGATGTACCCGTTCGTGCCTGTGACGAGGATGCCGTTGCCATTGCTGGCGGACGCGCGCGACTGTGTGGGTGCGGCGACGCTCAGCTCGAATATGCCGTGCGAGCCGTCGGCGGATTTGATGACGGCATTGATCGTGTCGTGCGGTGCAAGCCAGTCAGCGTTCAGGGAAGCGAACCCGGAGAGGTGCGCCAAGGGGCTCGGGAGAACGGTTCGCAGTGCGGCTGCTGAATGCTGATACATGTCACTCAAGCGCCCTGAGCGAAGGCGGGAACGAATTATGGACTTACGACACCACCATCGAGCTCCCCGAATGGAAAACTTCAGTCCACACATCCTCTGGATTCTGCATCGAACGTACCATGAACCCTCCTTGATACTGTGAAATGTCACGTTGGTCACTAAGTTGTACACACTCGTCAGTGCAGATTTGATAGACTTACATCCGGGACCGTTCTCCAGGGCGTTTTGTACCACATCGAGTCTTTATCTATACGACTGACGTTTCGCAGGCTATAGAAGATCACCTTGCCTATCTTTCCGGCTCGGATCGCCTGTGCTGCGCTCCTGTAGCCTGGTTCAGCTTCCCAATTCTCGGAGACCCTCCAGACGAGGCCCTTGGGTTTGTATTCTGCTTCGTAGATCGCGATTAGTTTCAACCCCGAGGCGACATCCGGGGCCACCGGCTTTTCGCTGATGACGTGCTTCCCGGCTGCCAGCGCCTTGAGGATGATCTCTGGCTGTAGTGTGATGGGGAGCACGACGACGACGCTCGAGATGTCAGATCTCGCCAGTAATGCATCCAGGTTCGCGGACGGATCGCTGTCATGGTATATGTCTGGTCTGGAGTGGAGGAGTCGCACTGCTTCGCCTTGCAACTCGCTTGCACTCTTCTTCGAGCGCGAATAGATGGCCTTCAGGCTCGGAGCAAGAGGTCCGAGCGCTTTGAGGGCGGGTACGTGCGCTGCGTTGAAGACGTGATCAATTCAACTGACCTGTCACTCACAGAACGACCACTTCCTCACCGCGCTTGGCAAAGATGCCGCTTCCGAGGATGGCAACTCCAGTGTTGGCTGTCACCTCAGACATCGCGGGTAGCGAAGAAGCCCGTACTTATTTGTATGCCACCGAGTTTATATGTTTGGGACGGAGATTTCGGCAATGAGTCGGCATTGACCCCACGTGTATATTTACTATCACTCTGCTCCGGCCAATCGCGGAGAAACCTCGGATTGGGCCAAGGCTTCGACGTCCTGCAGTCGTTACTGTGCGAACGATTATTGTAAGCTTTGTCTCAGCAACAGCGCGTGCTGACCAGGACAAAAGACAGGACAAATTATCATCCAATGCGGGTCTTGACGCCGATCGAAGGCAGGTGCAATACGTCCAAGAAGACTACTTGAAAGGTTAAACGCTTACTACTGTTTGAATACGACCCCCGGGACTTCCTGTGTATTTCTACTTGCATGCATATAAGCTGTCCTGGTTGGCTTTTCACAGGTCGCGCTGCCGTCTCTTCCCAAGGTCAGGAAGTTTTCAGAACGACACCAAAGGTCTGTTCACTAAACAGAAGTCCGGAATAGAACTGCAAGCGCGGCAAGGGCGTTACCCCAGTACTGTACACCTCAGGCCGTAGGTTCTGGAAAAGAAGAACATGATTGGTCTGCTGTCGTGCCGTTCTTCAAGTTGATTACCCAGCCTTGCAGCGCGCTGGCGGCTGATTGTCGCTTGGAACGACCCACAGAGTCACGGGGATCTGGTGGTCTCATCCCTGGAAAGCCAGATACGGGAATACCGGTCCGGAAGTGCGTCGTACGTTCCTCGTGACTAAAAACGCTGGGACGAAGCGGGCATCCAGTGGTCCGTGGGGTCCTGAAATCGAATGCCATTTCTGCGTCCTTTGGCGGTAAATGGACCAGTGACCAGTCCTCTAGAAGAGGCAAGCTGTCGCGTCCATAGATGGCTGGTCACCAGTCAAGGCAGAGTTGGGAAACTTCAAATTCTTCATAGGTGAGCCTAGTACCAGTAGCAAGCGACCAAGAAAGACGAGGCGCCACGTACCACGCGCGGATGCAGCACAGCCTGGTGCCATCACTTGGCA
Organism: Leccinum uliginosum; assembly: GCA_038091455.1. Taxonomy (NCBI): domain Eukaryota; kingdom Fungi; phylum Basidiomycota; class Agaricomycetes; order Boletales; family Boletaceae; genus Leccinum; species Leccinum uliginosum. Next base: position 2,771 of record JBBPOM010001350.1, on the reverse strand, counting down.
GCTTGACTCTCGAAGCAGCATCTTCGTCGCGGACCGTTTACGTTCAGCTGGCACTACATACATATCTTGGCTAAAGTTTCAGGGGCATAGCAGGGTCTTCTTATCTTATCACACGCCGACTCTCGAAGGAGTACATATTCCAATTGACGGTGAATGTACAAGCAAAGATGGAACACAAAGGAATGGGTCCCAGCCCTGCTCGCTTCCCGCTACGCGAGATCAACGACACTCGGCAACTCCTGTCTCTTGGCTGGACCTCGCGCACTCCGGGCGATTCGCTCCCCTGTGTCACCGACACTGTCGATAGGTCCCGAGTGTGCAGGCATTAATGGAGGACTCCGGCTCTGTTGGTATGATGAACAATGGATTGGTGGCGCAAGTGCCAGTGTTTACGCGGGTTCTCCGCATGTTCTAGGCGTACGATGCGACCATGAGAAAATTCCCCTGCCTCGTCGGACCTGCTCCCATAGCGAATGGATCATCTCTCAGACTTTTACAGCAGAGCGCTGGGAGATGACGGTCATTGGGCTTGGGAAATGGCAGGCCGCAAAAAAGCCTCAGTGTGTGACGTTCTCTGCAGATAAGTATCTATATGTCAATATGTCGTGCCTCACAGGGGGCCCGCACAGCAGGTACGGTGACCGCGGTAACGTGTTTCAAGGATGGGGATCTTCTATCATCATCCGGCCGAATACTTACTGGCATGTTCTTGATCAGACTGCACAAGGTAAGGTACGTTTCCACGCGACCGTGTGATGATCCCGCCGGATCTCCGCCCGCTCCGCTTTGCCGCCAGACTGTGAGTGGACGATGCGCGAGTGACCGTTTTTCTTGCACTTCTAGTTCCCCCAGGCGCTCCCGCGCTGTGAGTGCTCCACATGCCGGGTTTCCAAGTCAATTGTGGGGTTTAGCTTCCGAAGCACTGGCAAAACCTAGTAGAATGTCCGATCGGATCAATATTCCCCTGTTAGACGAGGGCTCACTGATCTTGCCAGGGCACATGCCAAGAATAGATTTCCCACCGTCTGGAACGATGACTCGAAACCAATCGAGGAGGCTAGCGTTGATCACTTCTTGAAGCTGGATGCATGACGGGGCCCAAGTTAGCAAATTCGGGGCCGAATATTAAATAAGTAAGTAAACCCCAGGAAATTTGCCGAACTACTTGTCAAACTCGGAGACAAGGAGAGGGCGGACATTTCTGTGATCCACAGTACTGGTCTGCAGAATATTCATCGATGACGAAGAAATTGTGCAAAGGAACATGGGCCGAACTGGCCGACTCAGTGCCACTATCGGTTGCCTAAAGTAGCCGATGGGGTGCTCTTTCTTGCGTCATGAAGTGCTTTTATCCGCGTTATCAACTAATGAAATTGCCTGCGCTTGACATCGTTATTAGATGCTTAACACGTCGTTCTTTACGCTACCTTGCGGGGCGTTTCAGGTGTGCAATGGAAGGCGACGAGAGGCGTAGAGGCGCATGTGCTCGGGTGGTTGGGGTCCCGATTTCATGAGGCGGACGTCCGAGCGAAGATGCGTTGCTGCAAGAACACACGCATGCACACGCTGTCACTCGCAGAGCCTGTTTGAGGTTCTCCCATCTGAAACGTCCTGAGTTCTCCTCAAATATCTATCGTACGAGCCAACAGCCTCTAGTCATGGCCAACAGTTACCCGACACATCCGTACGCGACGACAACGACGACGACGTCTGCTGGCCAGACCGCCGCTAACCGCCACGACCTCGAGCACGATCATCAGTCCAACGACGACGACATGGGTGGCAAGAGGAAGAAGACGACCAAGCGACGCAAGGTCAACCACGCGTGTCTGTATTGCCGCCGTAGCCACATGACCTGCGACGAGGGCCGCCCATGCCAGCGCTGGTATGTACCATCTTGCCTGTTCTCCCCATCATGGTTCACACCATGCCCCTCACAGCATCAAGCGCGAAATCGGTCATTTGTGTCATGACGAGCAGCGTCCGCCCAAGACCAAGCAGGAATCAGCACCCCCAACGACGCTGACGCCGACGAACAACACTGACACGACCACACGAATCATGCCCCGTACGTCATCCCCTTCTCCTCCGCCTGGCTAGTTTGGTCTCACGACGAACGTTCTCAGAATCCGTATACGGCAGCCCCACAATGCAACAGCCCTCGACTTCGCCGTGGTCCGTGAACGTGGCGCACAACACGTTTCTCTACCAGCCTGAGACTTTAGGTAACGAGTTCTCCGTCCTCAGGTGCGTTCTTCTTTCTCTTCTCCTTCGTTTTCTTCGAAATGACTTATTTCGGCGCGGAATTCAGCGACTTTTTGGAGACGCTCGACGATGGGTCCTTTTTTACTCCGCCCCAGACCGTGGCTCCCTCCTTGATGTCGACGCCGTCGTATCCTGAACCGGCCGATACTGTTGCAAGCACATACGTTTCTCAACCGACGCAGGCCACCGATTCGTCGAGGGGAACCACGACAACGACTACCACCACTTCTACGACGGTCGACTCGCACCCGGTGAGATCATCACCCCAGGAGCAGACGCCCCCTCTCCTCCCTTCAGCAAGCAAGACTGAAAAGTTTTTGCTGACCGCGGCGGACCAAGAGTCTGGGTCGCGCGACGAGCGGCTGAATCGGGTCATCCGGAGCAAGTACGAGGCGGGCTTGTTGAAGCCATACGATTACGTCAAGGGATATGCTCGCCTGTCGAGATGGATGGATCGCAAGTGAGTGTCGTCTCGTGGATTTTTTATTTATTTTCTCATTACTGAC
>JBBPOM010001349.1:0-11611 GCA_038091455.1 Leccinum uliginosum | reverse complement strand
GGATGGGCGGGGGATATCGTTTATGATACAGATACGGTATAACTGGGGAGGCCGTTCGATTTTCAAAACGACCAGGTATGTTTGCGGATCAATGTCTGACACACATTCGATCCTTGTTGCTAATCATTTTCCGCTCCCTCTCTCTTCACGCACGGATATCGAAAAGATTTCGGTGTCGCGAAACACGATGGGCACGGGGATGGGCGGGGGATATCGTTTATGATACAGATACGGTATAACTGGGGAGGCCGTTCGATTTTCAAAACGACCAGGTATGTTTGCGGATCAATGTCTGACACACATTCGATCCTTGTTGCTAATCATTTTCCGCTCCCTCTCTCTTCACGCACGGATATCGAAAAGACCTCGGTGTCGCGAAACACGATGGGCACGGGGATGGGCGGGGGATATCGTTTATGATACAGATACGGTATAACTGGGGAGGCCGTTCGATTTTCAAAATGACCAGGTATGTTTGCGGATCAATGTCTGACACACATTCGATCCTTGTTGCTGATCATTTCCCGCTCCCTCTCTCTTCACGCAAGGATATCGAACGATGACCTCGGTGTCGCGAAACACTGGATCTCGCGGTCGTGCGAAGAGGCGTCGAGCGCTTGTATGACACGGGATCTCGCTGGCCACCGTCCTTCGTACAATCGCACATGCCCCCAGATCACGAGGCGCAGATAGGCAAACTGGCACGCCATATTATGTTCACGTAGGTCTCGGAGTCGTCGCAGCTGCTCCGGTTGATAAAGTTCGTCCCGCATAGGGTCTCGTCCACCGCTGACGCGTATCTGACCCCAATCCTGCGCGAATACATGGATGGATTCTTCAAGGGGTTCAATATACAGATCAAGAATAGGCAGATCAAGAGTCCGCAGGTCGAGTTCAAGTTCACGGGAAGCTACGGTAGTGTCTTGGAGCTCAAGAGGATTAACAGTACCCGATGATTTGGTACGTTTTTCGGCTGTGCGAATGTTCGGAATTTGAGATTGGCCTCTGCACAGGATCGATGGGCAGCAATCTAGGAACGGAGGTCCATCAGCCTCCTCGTCAGACTGATCCTAGACTACAGATATCCAGTCAGAGAGACCAATTCCAGCACCATCGTTCTGGATCGTGGGGAACATCTTGGCTGTGCTCGCCTTCTCCGGGAGTGAAAAGGAGGTTGACAGTGCGAAAGTGCGGGGTCGGGAGATTGATGCAAATAGTACTGATGAGTCCTCAATAACAAGGACCAGTCGAGGTCCGTACTTAGTGTTGGTCGATCAACAATTGTACGTTGAGTGTCTGAGTTTAGGTTTGACGAGCCTTGCAACATTGGAGACGTGTACCGTGACCATGAAAAACTTAGCATCGTGGTAACCCGGCAACAACTTTCGGACTTTTTGCTGAAGTAAACTGTAAAGTAAACTTGACCAACACCAAATTCACCGCAATGGTCAGGCGTCTTCAGCCACATGCTATTAGATTTCCTTTGCTCAAAAAAGTCAGGTGCCCTGACTGCGGTAAAAAATTCTATTCCGAGACCAATGTTCTTCAACACATGAACCAGCCTAACGGATCCTGTAGCATGACACGACGATTGAACGAGCAAGCCGATATTATCATGGTCATGCAACCACCGGGCGAAACCAATACCTCATCTCGCCACGAGCAGCAGTCTCGGTCCGACGACCTGCCCATGGATATTGATGAGGCCGATGAAATTTACTTCGATGGCTTGGGGCCCGCGGACGATCACGAACTGGCTGGAGGCACAATCTCAGACTTCTTTCTAGGGGCGGGTCGTACTTTCGCAGGCGGTAAAATGTTTATGGACACTTTTTGGGAGGACAAATATGGGCCGTTGAGGAAGGAAAATCTATTCTACCCGTTTGCCTCACGGGACGATTGGCAAATCGCATCTTGGATTACAAGGTCTGGCTTAAGCATGGCGGCTATAGATTCCTTCCTATCGCTCGAAATTGTAAGCTTCCCAGCACTGGTATCTAGTATTGATCTTCTCATCGTGCATTAGATTAAGCGCCTCCCCATCTCTTTCAAGACCGCACGGCAGCTTCGGACGAGGATAGAGGCACTACCCTGTGGGCCCCGCTGGTTGTGCAAAACTGTTCCGACGGAATTACCCACCAAGAAGCCTGCTCAACTTTTCTATCGCGACCCAATTGAGTGTCTTCAGGCACTACTCAGTCACCCGCTTTTTGAACCCCACTTATCCTTTGTGCCGAGGAAAGTCTGGACTTCCGCGGCTCGAATCTGCCGCATCTACGAAGACTGGCTCTCCGGAGATTGTGCCTGGGACACACAGGTAATTCACTCTGTTATCAGCTAGTCTGTCGCTGACCAAAACATAAGGCCAACTTACCCGAAGGTTCGACACTACTTGGCGTCGTCCTGTCGTCCGACAAAACTAACATCTCCGTTATGACGGGCAATCGTATGGCCCACCCTCTTTTGATCAGCCTCGCAAATATAGATCCGAAGATTCGCAGCAAGACCTCGTTGCACGCCTACCTCCTACTTGCCCTCCTCCCGATCCCAAAATATTTCCACAAAACAACTCGTGTCTGCAGCTTAGTTCAGGATCGCCTGATTCACGCCTGCCTTGACCTCGTATTAGCTCCGCTGAAGACGGCCGCCAAGGTGGGTATCATGATGAGTGACCCTGTTGGGAGCCTGCGTTATTGCTTTACGCCTATCGCTTCGTACATTGCAGATACACCAGAAGAGAGCTTACTTTCTGCGACTAGCAGCAAGGTTTCGCCTGTCACCATTGCGACCTCGAAGGAGTTCGGAGACCCTTTCCGTCACCCACCCCGTACTGCTACGAAGACTCTCGAAGATATTCGGACCGTTTCTGAGCAGTATGACTCCGATGATTATTTACGTTTCCTGAAGGCTATCAAAGCATTCGGGCTCAATGGTGTAATCAAGCCATTTTGGGATGGCTGGCCGCTGTGCGACCCATCTATTTTCTTTACCCCAGAGACGTTACACCATTTTCAGAAGATGTCTTGGGATCATGATACCCAATGGTGTATAAACTGCATAGGAGCTGCGGAATTCGACTTTCGGTTTACTCTGTTGCAGACTAGCATCGGATATCGATCATTCGAGGACGGCGTCTCCAAACTGAAACAGGTCACCGGAAGAGACCATCGTTCGGTCCAGCGTTACACTATCGGTGTTATTGCGGGCGCAGCTCACCGCGACTTTCAAGTCGCTGCTATTAGTGCATTAATCGACTTCCGATACCTGGCTCAAGCCTCTGTGCACACGGACGACACTCTCAAGGCAGTCTCAGCAGCTCTCCGACGATTTCACACGCACAAGGACGCGATAATGCGGGCAAAGGCTCGGATGGGCAAGAATGGGCCAATCGACAATTGGGATATTCCCAAGTTAGAACTCCTTCAAAGCGTGGTTCCGAGCATTCGCTCCTCAGGTCCCATCATGCAATGGACAGCTGACGTCACAGAGCATGCTCACGTCTCCGAGATCAAGAACCCCGCACGATCGGGGAACAATCAAAATTATTATTCGCAAATTTCGCGTCACCTCGATCGTTCCGAGAAGTGTTTTCGCTTCGACCTTGCTACATACATCGGCACTCTTACTGACATCCCTGATGCCGCGGACGATGAAGACGATGACGAAGAACACGAACCGGAGACAGAGCGAGTGGTCCTTGATAGCTATGGCCCTCCTACCCGTCGCATCATTGATTACTTCGCTATTGCTGAAGAGTTGGCGATGGGTCTTCGTTCAGATGCTCCTAAGCCATATAGAACCTTCGCGACAGCCACAACTTCCTTTCGCCTAGGTGTCAAACCCGCATTCCGTCTGTCAGTTAATGAGGCCGCGGACACCTATGGACTTCCCGATCTCAGGGTAGCAATCTCTGAATACCTCCTCCGCTCCGAAAACAACCTCCCACACACCGCACCCAGAGGACGAAATCCAGGTCACGGCGGTCCACCATTGCCGACCAATAAGCTACAAATTTGGACCAAGATTCGGGTTCAACAAAGGTTGTTTCATGATCGTTCTGCTTGCGATAACCCCCAGACGCTAAGGATAATTCCTCCGTCTGCAAACAATCCTTACGGTCTCTATGACAGCGTCATTGTCAATGCTTCAGAAGAGAGCCAGTGGCCAGACAGTGGCCTCGAAGGTACGCATCGCGCTACTGCTCCGCGCATGCAACGTTGAACGTATCTGATATATTAGGTCATGAAGTCGTACAGCTTCGCCTCGTGTTTCGATTGATCGATCAGAATTCTTTTGCAGCATACGTACAATGTTTCAACCGTGTACCTCATTCCTCTTCCCCAGATGGTCTGGATCCCGCAACACGCATGCATCTTCTGAGACGTACCCGTTCAAACGGCGAACGCGTCGGGTATGTTGTTCCCCTCAATTTTATCAAGTCGCCGGTTCATTTGATCCCACGCTTTGGAAAAGAGGCCGATTCTCGCCTCACGAAGGCCAATAGCTACGAGGCCTCCGAGCAATTCTGGCTGAATAAATATTGGAGTAAAGAGAGCTTTTTTGCACTCAACGTCCCATTACTAGATTGATCATATTACGTTTACGTTTAACCGGCCGCATCATTTTACCAGAGTAGACGAGGCCGCCCAAGTACTATTGGTCCGAGAGAAATCGATGTTATCTACTTATCAGAACCCCGGGCCAGATTTGGACGATCGAACCGATTGGAGTCGAAGTGGCCCACGGGGTGACGGCGTGCAGTTGTGTGAACGTGTAATTGAACTTCAAGTGCTGACACCGTGTTCTACGGACAGCAATGTTCAACCTCAACCAAGTACCCACTAGTAGAACTGCAAAGGTACAAACAGGCCTTCACTGGCAGCACTTCAGACGTTGCCAGACACCTTGCTGACTCATCTTGTTTCAGGGTCAACATGTCACCCCATTGGCTCCACGAGTATGCATTTTTCCAGCTCGCTCCACATTAGCTGACGATCAGCGAGCACAGATACAAAGTGTCGCACCACTCTATAGGCGACCGCAAGACTGGAATCGGCCTCATATGGATGGCCTCGTCGAGAGCGACACTCGGGATGTCCATTGGGAACTCGACGAGGCGAGTAGTCTTGTGTTCTTGGAGGCGTTATTCCCAGACCACCACCTCCTTCACCGAGGTGTCAAGGATGGCTCATCAACCACTCCCGATGTGACTTTACAAGATCTTATCGCTTCCCTGCAAAATGGCCGTGGAAAGCTGTATGGTTCGGTCGAAGGTCGAAAGGCGAAGGGTTGGCTACCGCTATTGCTACCCTCCGAGTCCAAGTCAACCAAGAAGACTACGTCCAAATCATCTCACACTTCACAAGAAGAAACCCTCGCCGTCTTTCTCAACAATGTCCTCGAGGAAGCTGAGAACATTGTCGGGAGTTTCAACGAGCCCCGGTAAGTTAATAAGCACTGTGCGTCGTGGCGGCGGACTTACACGAGTACTATCGCAGTCGTTGGAGCGCATTCAATGCCAACGTACCCCTCAAAGGCGCTAACGCGGACAGAAAACCGGATCTGTTACTGCCAATCGCAGGCTCTCCTAGTGGCACCGACGCTGATTGGAGGGACGTTGTCGCTTTTGGTGAAGTAAAATCAAAAAAGAGTTCCAGAACGGAGAAAACTTCTTACACCGAAGCTGCGGGCAAAGCCGCGTTCCTGCTTTATGCACAAGATGGACGCCACTCTGCGCCGTGCATACGCATACTAGGGTCTCATATTTACTTCACCATATTTGATCGTGGGGGGTCAATATCGACGGCAGGATTCGATATTCATGCTCATCCCGGGACCTTCCTACGCATACTCCTTGGTATCTCTACGGGCTCCAGAGCTCGCCTTGGATTTGATGCCACCGTACGGGTCGATTCTTCGGTGCATGCTGGCGAGCAAACAAGACGAAAACGTATCTGCATCACTCTAAGAGAAGTGAAGACGTACTTAATCCTCGATCACGTCATATTTATGACCGACGGCCTTCATGGTCGTGGAACGACCGTATGGCAAGCGTGGTTAGACTCGGATGTGTGCGTTGATCGAGAGGATCGGAAGGGTATTGGGCGCAAAAGAGCGAGGGAAATGCCGAGAAAGAAAGTGGCCGTGAAGGATTCCTGGATCGATCCTTTACGGACATACAGCGAGGGGATGATACTAGACATGTTGCACAAGGCTAACGTCAAAGGTGTTCCCAAGCTTGTCTCCGAAGAACAGGTCAAGGCTCATCACCCCTCCCCGAATGTCTCTACCGCTATCAACAACTCCACCCATCATCTACGTACTTTGGCACTGAAGCCAGGAGCTTCGGTCACCAACATTCCCTATTATCTCCGAGTCCATTCCCGACTGGTTTCGGAGCCGGTAGGCTCCCTCATAACGACTTTTTCATGCCTGGGAGAACTACTTGTGGTATTTATTGACTACGTGACTAGTATGTCGTGATCAAACTTTGCAATGGAATCCGCTGACCTGTCGTGAACAGTACACCGAGACGCTCTCGAAGAAGCTTGTGTGCTTCACCGTGATATTAGTTTACTGAACTTGCTTCTTATCTTCTGTATTGATGGAGGACGCCCACTCCAAGTAGAACAACGCTTACCCCCGGAATTTCGCAGCAAGCTTCCATGGTATAGGAGGGGTCTACTTGGTGACTGGGGGTATGCTGTACCTGTTGTCTCTCAACAGCCTAGTAGTCAAGAATCTCGTCCGGAAACACCGGAAATGCGCTCGCCAAACTTCCAGCCGACTTCGCCTATCACCCCTCTTTCCGAATCAGAAGCCTTTGGCAGTTCTGAAGATATAGTTCCTGTCCGGGAGCAGGACCGAACTGTCGGTGTTCTTACCAAGGACTTGACTGATAAGCATGATATCAAACTCGTGATGGGGACAGAGAGGCCCGAACTCAATCGCACGTGTCATGACAATAATCCGCTTCATCGGACGGTGGGTTATCTCATTGTTGAAGTGACTGCAGTACGTTGATTGTATTGCAGGGTACTTGGTCGTGGATGGCAGCGGAATTGATTGTAGCAGGACCCGGACAGCCTGTGGAGCACACGGCAGCCCACGACCTCGAATCCCTTTTCTACGTTCTTCTTGGAATATGTGTATTCTTCGACTCCCCGCATAACCCCAAATCCGACAAAGAGCTCGAACTCTGCTTCGACAAGTACTTTAATACCTACTGTCCCAGCTTACTCAAAACTATTACGATCCAATCAACACTTGGCTGGCGTTTCGAGATCTGTCAACATGTTTCACCGTACTTCAAGCCCCTTCTCCCCCTTCTCGAGGCCCTTCGTCGGATCATCATCCTTCCGATGAATGCTACCGATACTACCTGCGCTCCTGGTATTTCATTCACTCATCCTCATCCAGTCACGCACGCGCAGGTACTACAGGAACTAGAAAATGCCCTCGTTGGACTGCAGCCGCAGGATTGGGAACCTCGCCTCGATCCCAAGGAATATGAACTCGTCAATCCTTTCGTTGAGTACATGCTTCATCCGTTAGATTTAAGGCCAGTTGCGGCAGAGGAGCCTGTAGTAGCTGCGCACCCGGCGGATAACTCGAACGCTAGTGGTTCAACGACCACGTACGACCACGCAGGAACCTTTATGGTCGACTCAATGCTCACAGATGAACCCACGAGCACAGACACTGAGGTATCGGACGTCGTCATGGAAGGTGGACACCAAATTCGACCGCGCATCCGTCGTCCAGAGCTTGTTCGGGCACCCTCCGGCCCAGGTTTCGATCACCGGCCACACTATGGTAACAGGAACCACGATGACGCATCGTTCATCGATGCTCCACCCTCCAAACGTCTTCGCTCAACGTCTAGAAATACAGTCATCAAGACCAAGAATGTTGAGCTACCCTTGACCCTGGCATCGAGCCACAGGCTTCTTGAGGCATTCTCGAAGCCGCTCCCAGTCCCGTCCACAGCCGGTTCGAATTTTCTCTCCCTCCCTGGTGCCAGGCATTACATCCATGCTAAGACGGCTCCCACTTCCACTTCCATACCTTCACAGCTTGATGGACCATCGCACGGGTTGGACTCGTCAGAGTCGGACTCGGATGACCTTAGTAGTTTGACCCCTGCTTCCTCGTCAGACTAATTCCCCATACGTGACCTCTAATCTATACCCTGCTTCAGTACTCTGTCATTCGTACATGTACGCGTAGCCCTATGTTGTTCAAGTCGTGGTTGTTTTGTAGGCATGTAATCGGCAAATCGTATTACTCAATTGTACGGAACTTTGCGCCATTATTTAATGACCTGTCGGTGAGCGAATGTTCGCCTTGACCTTGAAGCAAGTTGTTCACCACTCGCCATTTCTCTTGATAATTCCATTCTGATCCACCGCTGAATCTCAATGGCGAATCAAAACACGAAACGCAAGACAACTATGGCGAAGGCCTCTGAGTCGCAACAACCTTCAAAGAGGACCAGGAATTCTGACATCAACGTTAACGACACTGGTTTGCTCGAAGTTTCCTTTCTTTGGTGTTCACACTCTGACATTACTCTCACATTATCATATTACAGTGCCCGGCGCCGAATCAGTCGATGCATCCGATGCAGCCTTAAGACGTTCCTCCAGAACTAGTAGGGGCAGTGGCGGGCAACTGGACCAGCGGAGACGCTTGGAAGCGATCCAGACGGCGAGGCCAACGGCGCGTATTTCCCCAATGGATGTTGTATTAGAAGGCGAGACGGTCAATCCCATGGCTCCAGGAGCCACCCAAGCCGTCAACCCTAAGGCAAAGCCGACTGCTAACCAACCCGAACCTTCTGAAAACAGAGGCAACAACTCCATGCGACAGGCGCCAGCAAGGCCACAACTCGTACCCGCTCAAGCAGGCTCCAAGTTTGGCTTTCGTTTGCCTGATGAAGCTACAGCGGTCCCGGGCCACCCTTCCCATGCTACGCCATCGTCTCGCAGCCTGGCGACCGCTCTGTCATCGCTCAGCGGCTCCACAGCCGATATGTCGCGCAGAATCCCTTCCGCCCCTCCGTCGCGCAGTAACTCTACAGCTCCGACATCACGCAGTGGCTCTGCAGCTCCAACTTCGCGCTACCATTCTACCGCCCCAACATCTCGCAGCGCTTCTGTATCCTCTCAAGTCCCCAAGGCGTTTCCATCACAAGCATCTCAATTGCGCATTCAGTCGTTGGGCGTCCATCGAAGATCCAATGTAGTTGTTCCCGCTCGTCCACTCTCCCCTGCTGATATTCCATCCCGACCTCGACCTCGACCTCATCAAGTCTCGGCATATCATTCTTCTATGCAAATTCGGGCTCCACCTCCCACAACTCCTTTCCAAAGCGACTTGGGACCTGAGGAATCCCAGCTAGCCGACATCGTCACAGACAAGGACGGCTCTCCGGAGCCTCGTCCTGCCGGGAGTCGCCGTCTAAGGCGAACAGAGTCGTACTATGATAATTATGACAACGGTGACCGACCAGAAGATCAATACTCGCAGCCTCGGCAATGGCAACCACAGGTCGGTGTGGAGGTTGACATCGATATTGATGAAATTTCTCCAGGCGAAGAGGACGATCTTGCCGAGCATTTCCTTCGCGACGGTAAGATAGATAAAATGACGGTGAAAATTGCTAATGTGCCCACAGATGCACCGGATCTCCCTCCCGTTGATTCAAACGATCAGGATGAGGTCATCATGGCTGAATACAACCTTCGCCATGGTACGTTACAATTACAGCGAGGAGCAACTCCTAATCATCTGTTCTTACAGATACGCAAGCCCTCGCTCGTACTGGTTCAAGTCATCAAGATGAGGATGTTGTAGTTGAACACCACCGCCGGAATCGTGGCCCACGTCTTCCGACTACGGTTGAACTCGACACAATTCGTGACGACCGCCGTGTTGCTACTACGGGTGCAATGGCTTCTTCCTGGGACCTCGAAGACAATCCGGATCAGGATGAATCAGGATTAAGTCTGCCACCTTCACAACCTCCAGTGTCGATGCAAGCGTCTAGATGGCAAGGACGAGGGTGCAGCCACGGAGGCCAAGGAGATGATCCATCGCAATTACAGTATTACCCCCCTACAGTGCGTGACATCCTGGAACGTGCTAAGGCAATATCGCGTTGCGACGCTGCATCGTTAAATGCGTATCCTTCTCGCGCTTGGTTTGCTACGAAAGCACCAGAGTACGTCAATGAAGCAATCATGGAGCGTGTCAAGAAGACGCTTCCAGTTCCTACGGGTATGAAGTAACTGCACGGTGACGTGCTTTGCTCATCGTCGTGTTTAGGTTGGTGGCCCGAGAATAGCGAGCCGATCACGAAGATGGTACGTTGTTTCTGACTCGGGATCACGCGGTGCATTCTAATGTTGTGACCAGCTCTGGGAGGACCTTACAAATTGGCGATCCGCAATCAAAAAGAGGGCGCGAGTGTTCGTCGCTGAACGCTATGATTGGGACCCGGAGAAACGACAACAAGTCAACGCCGAAATCGCCGTAGAGCTTTTAGCAGACGGAGGTGCCTTTCACAGGTGCGGGGTCGATGCTGATGTAAGTGTAACCGTTATGTCGATCGTGCCTGCTCATGGTCCACATAGGGCCATACTAATAATCTTGCCCACCCTGCGCTGGAGGGCCTCATCCTCGACTTTTTCTACACCGGGCCTAACTCCGTCGGGGCATTATTTACAGAAGTATTCGAGCGCGAAGTCCCGCGTGTGGCCGTTGCACTTGCCGTTACCGCGGTACGTCCAATTTCTCCACGTTATACTTCACTGATGATTTGTTCCATAGCTGAAATCCGCTCTCGACGAGATCGCTCATGCCGAGTCGACCTTCAAGGTGCAGAAGTACCAAGATTTTTACCTATCAGTACTCGATTGCATGTCCAAGTGTGACACGCACCCCGTTCACAAGGAGAAAACAAGGTCGTTGAGGGTCGAATGGGCACGGATTGGAAGGTGCGTAATCAAATCTTTTCGGCTGCGAGCTATTTATCTGACTCTTCAACATAGCAATGCTCACGCGTCCGTTTCGTCTACAGCTCAGAATGCTTTTCAAGTTGTGCTGGATTGACTCCATCTTTGTATATGCCGTGTAACGTCCGCCGCGCGGTGTGCTAGTATTTACATGTAACGGACTTTTTTGGTACCTGACATTTATCCTTTTCGGTTCTAACGTTGATTCGGACACAATAAAAATGTCGTATGATCATGCTTATGAAAGTGGATGATCTGGGGCAGCCGGGTAGCTGGGACAGCTGGAGTCTACCATGTGTAAATGTCATTTTGAGTTTTCCCTTCCAGCTCATCCCAGTTTTAGTTACCTGTCCAGTACTAGACATGTCTGTTCCAGAAATCAACTCACTGTCCAGGAATAGGCAGTTAAGGACCTTGATGGATGGGCTGGGATACTGTCCAGCACTGTCCAGGCTGGACAGTGTAAGGCTGGTTTGCTGATGTTGAACTCTTCGTTGACATATCTGACATGTGTTCTACCGTCAAAGGATCAGTCGATCGCGGATACTGCGCAAAGTATCGACAGTAGCGTCGTGGCCGCGTCTCTGCGGGCG